>VNJR01005136.1:0-31108 GCA_008042585.1 Drosophila punjabiensis
AGACACATCTCCAACCTGAAGGGCATCGATCACTTCGAGGACATCGGTCCCTGTGTCATTATGGCCTCGCCCGGAATGATGCAGTCGGGCTTGTCGCGCGAGCTCTTTGAGAGCTGGTGCACGGATCCCAAGAACGGAGTCATCATCGCCGGCTACTGTGTGGAGGGAACTCTGGCCAAGACGATACTCTCCGAGCCGGAGGAGATCACAACGCTATCGGGACAGAAGCTGCCGCTCAACATGTCCGTGGACTACATCTCATTCTCAGCCCACACGGACTACCAGCAGACCAGCGAGTTCATTCGCCTGCTCAAGCCCACGCATGTGGTGCTCGTCCATGGCGAGCAAAACGAGATGTCACGCCTAAAGTTGGCCTTGCAACGCGAATACGAGGCGGATGCCAGCACCGACATCAAGTTCTACAATCCGCGCAACACGCACGCCGTCGATCTGTACTTCCGTGGCGAGAAAACCGCCAAGGTGATGGGCAATCTGGCTGCCAAGAATCCCGAAGTGGGCAGCAAGCTGTCCGGCGTGCTGGTCAAGCGAGACTTTAAGTACCATTTGCTGGCTCCCTCCGATCTGGGCAGTAAGTACCCCTAATCTAGGGATAATTCAGGCATCTTCTTATATCTCCTTTGCAGAATACACGGACATGAGCATGTCGGTGGTCACACAGCGCCAGTCGATTCCCTGGGGCAGCTCCCTGGCCACTCTGGAGATTCTCTTGGACCGCATCGGAGCCGGATGCGTGGAAACAGTGGAGGCCGATCGCAAGCTGCGCGTCTTTGGCTGCATCGAGCTGACTGTGGAGCAGAAGATCATTGTCATGGAGTGGCAAGCGACGCATGTGAATGATGTCTACGCGGACGCTGTCCTCGCCTGCATCATGCAATCGGAACTGGGCGGCACGAACCTAAAGGGAGCCACAAAACAGACCAAATCGGAGGACTCCATGTTCCGGGACTGTCTAATCGAAACCCTGCAGGACACCTTCGGCGATACCTGTGTGCCCAAGATGTTCAAGGGCGACCTGCTGCCGGTGACAGTGAGCGGCAAGCGTGCGGAGATCAATCTGGAAACTCTGGTAAGTGCCAACCGAAAGAGACAAAAGTTAGATTCCTTTCTATCTTTGAGCTACTTTCAGGCCGTTAACTGTGCAGAGTGCGATGTCCTGCGACAAATGCTCAACACAACAGTGCAGAAGCTGCACCAGACCCTCGTCTCCGCCCACTGATTGTACCCTGCGCCATTCCAAAAATATATATCTCCGAATGTGAAAATGTTCGCTTTATTGTTTGATTCCAAGAAATATATATGATTAACGCTGGGTGCTCTTGGCGATCTGCTCCTTGAGCATCAGGATGCTGGCCCTTTGCTCGGACGGCAGCTGGGCGATCTGCTCGTCAGACAGCTGCAGCACCTGCATGATGAGAGCGGCCTTGTCCTGGTCGGAGGCATCGGAGGGCAGAACTCCGTGAGCGCCCAAGCGGCTCTGCAACTGCTGGGCAGCAGCCTGTTGCTGTTGCGTCGGCGGCGGCGCCTGGGGAATCACCTGCGGCGGCTGCTGCTGCTGCTGCGGCCCAGGTCCGGCCCTCAAGCGTGGATCCATGGGGCGTTGGCGCGGATCGCTGGGATAGGGAGCCGGCGGGGCCTGTGGAGGACCCTGCTGCTGCTGGGACGGCATCTGAGCACGGGTCCGGGGATCCATTAGCGGCGGCGGCACTGGATTCGGCAGCACTCCTCGCAAGTCCTGGTCCATGCCACGACCCATCATCCGGGGATCTAGCGGCATGGGTCCGCCCGGCACCATGCGCAGGTCGATGTCGTTGGAGTGCACGTTGGCGGGGAAGCCGGGTCCGGGCACGGGCATGGGTTGCGGGGGCGCCGATTGCTGCATCTGCTGCTGCGGGATCTGCACCTGCGGCGGCATCTGGACCTGCTGCTGCTGCGGCTGCTGGCCCATCATGGATAATCCGCCGGATCCCTGGTGCGGATTGCCGCCTAAGACGGGCGGCATCTGGTTCGCCTTGAAGAGCATGCCCAGCGCCTGCTGCGGGTCCACGATTCGCATGACCACCATGGCCTGCAGCAGGGCGTAGGCCAGCTGTGGATTCAGCATGAGCATCTGCCGTGCCTCCGACGGGTTGCTGACGATGCACAGCTTCATTTGCTTCATCAACTCGTACATCTGCTCGGGCGGCAGCGAGGCCACCGTCTTGGTGATCAGTTCGGGAGCATCCTCGGGTTCGCACGGCTCTCCGTATGGGTTCTCCACCTGGGGGCCCTGCAACAGCTGCTGCATCTCCATGCGCGACTTCTCCGTACAGGCGTTGTCCACTCGCAGCGTCCGGCCGCCGATCTCATAGCCGTTGAGGTTTCGCATCGCACTCAGAGCCGTCTCCTGGTCCTTGTACTCGCAGAAGCCGAATCCCTTTGGCTTTCCGCTTTCCCGGTCGAACACCAGCCTGCAAGGACACCATTTTAGTTAAGTACTATCAGAAATTCCATCTAGAATTGCAGAACTCACTTGAGCGAGAGCACCGGGCCCACTTCGCTGAAGATTTCCTTGAGCTTCTCCTCGGTGGCCTCGTAGGGTATGTTTCCCACGAACACCGACCGCATGGACTTGTCCATGATACTCTGTTCCTGCGCCTTATCCGCCATCGTGTCTATTTGTTATTTTTTAATGCACAAAACACAGAAACGTTGGCTCTTAAAAAAAACAATTAAATTTCCCTGCAAAGCGGCACACTCTGCTTCTTCCTGTCTGACAAATTTCCCTGCAACGAAAATTATGGGCAGCACTGGGTGCTAAACGCGAAAAAGGCCATGATACAATTGTATAAGGTCGTCTTGTAGAAAAAATAGCCCTTAGTTGTCATAGAGTATTAAGCATTAATGTTTAATTTAATTGGAAACAGATGAATTTATTACAATTTAAATTTTTATCATTTTATTTTTCACATTATTCGATGTTTTTGTTTCTGTATGGATAGTCTTTTGTTCTTAGTTCTAAAGTGTTTTCAAGTCCAAACAGCTGCATCACATTTTTAACTTTTGCCTGTTGAATTAAATGTTGTTCTTTTCTCGTCTTTCTTATTTAATTTGGGTCTCGGTACAAATTTCGAATTTCCATCAAAACTGCACTTTAAAATTCGCTCCCACAACTTTGGCCGAATTTTACATAAACCAATTCTAGATAGACAACATAATGTAAACATAACAGCAACAAAAAAGAATAATATATTTCTGTGTCTGTATTTTACGGTATATGATCTCGCGTCTTATCCAAAGTTCTGCTGGATGTCGACTCTTCAGCCTTCGTCTGGTTTATCAGGTTTTCAAATAAAGCTGCTAGGTTGTTGATGTAGGCCTAAACCCGTTCTATGTTCTGCACCCACACTGTGGGGATGTTGAGGTCATTTGCAATATCCATAAGTTGTTTGTTTTCTAATTTTCTAAATTAGATTGGTAATGGAACAAAATTTTGTACACACAGCCTGACGCGGTAACGAATAAGCTTAAACATTGAAAATAGGCAGTAAAGATTTTGAACTCGACTGACTACCTTAAATAATTGTATCATGAACGGGCAGCACTGGATGCTGTCGATAGTCGATAATTATCGCTTTGCGTCGAAGATTTTGCCCCTTGGTCACATTCCAAACAATTTAAAAAACAACAAACGAATTCAATTATTGTTAGGATATGCTAGATAAATATTAAAATGAACTCTTTTTAGGGCTATAATCTAATTTAAAACTTTATACGAGACACTTGTATATTTTAGGGGGAAATTTAAATTTTTTGAGATTTTTTAGGGTGAAAGCCAAACTTGGATCTGGCAACACTGCTACTGGTGTTGTAATTTTTCTTGTCGCAAGGTGAAATCGAATTAAACTGTTTTTAACCAGTGAAAAGTGCACCGAAATGCTCTATTTGCACGCCAAATTGTAGTTAAAGGAGGCCTGCATTCGGTTTCGTAGCGGTAGTGGTGAAAATACGGCCCAAGTGCAGCAGAAACGTGCCTGAAAATTTTACTTTGTGTGTAGCCGAGGCACTCGCACTCACACACATACGCGCACGCACTCCAACACACGCTCACACACACACAGAGGGAGATAAACGCAGCGATGGCCTCGCATTCGTACTCGCACATATAAAAGCTCGCTTGTATATTGGAGAAGGAGCACACAAAGCAGAAGACGAGAGGAAAGATTTCTGTGTCATTGAACGAGGCGACGACCAGAAAGAGAGCCAGGAGTCCTACTCCTCTCCAGCGGCTGCAGGTGCATACTCATTTCAAGGATACCCCACACACATCTATACATCTCCCAGAGCAGCTCGTCTGTCGCTCTTTCTCACTCTCTTCTCCCTCGATCGATACTGGTAATTAGCTGGCGTCCTCTCTTCGGGAATTGTCGTTCGTTCCATGGACTAAATCGATTCCAATGTGTGGCGAACAAAAGCGGAAATATGTGCATTTTTAAATCGCGTATGCGTGTCTGTGTAATAATAAGCATAATAAGCACAAACAGCAGTGAAAAACGTTAAAAATATAATGAAAAAAATCGGACAATAAGTGGCAAGATCAGCAAAATTAACACACACACAAACACAGGCGTGGGCACGACAGACACACGCACAGTGGAAAAAGGTTTGCTGTTGTTGGAATTAACATTTAACTCGAACCCGAAATTAAATGCAACGCACTTTCTGTTCTTTTATGTTTTTTTCGGTGTTCGTGTGTGTGTGCGAGCTTAGGTGTAGGTGTTGTGATTGTGTGTGAGCGGTGTGTGCGAGTGTGCCGGTGTGTGTGAGTGTGTAACCTTTGCAAAGGAAAAATCAATAGCAACAGACGTAGACATTTGTTTGCCGCTGTTTATACACGATATACATGTGCAGCCCTCCCATCATCCTGTCCTGCTCTCATCTTTGCCCATCTCCGTCAGGAAGAGCAACCCTTGCAGACCCCAAGTTCAGCCAGTTAGCCAGCAGACCCAAAAAAAAAAAAGAAACACAAAATATATAATAAAAGAATAAAAAGCTAGCAAATATTGTACTATAAATAAAAGCAAGAGTTGGCTGAACCAGCAGCCGCAGCAAAAGGCGAAACAAAAAGAGCCAATAACTCGTCATCGGGCTGGGTCGTTGCCTCCGCTTCCGATATTTCCTGTGACTCTTGCCAGTCGCCCTTTTCCAGCGAATAAAAAAGCTGCTCCAGAAGTGGTCGCCCTCCTCTCGGGGCCGGCATTCCAGTCCGCCATTGCTCAAGTCTCCCACTTGGCGATTAATGGCCGTTCCACTAATGATATTCCACTGAATCCTTCCTTTATGATTAGCTAGAAGAATAATATGGCTTAGTCCTTGATATTTATTCGTTGTTATTACCAAAAGTTTTCCTGCTTTTGTACTTAATATCTGGGAAATTGTAATTATATTTATATTATTATTATAGTTGAGTGAATTGAATAAAATAGTTCTACTTTAAAGAAGCAGCCTTAAATATTAAAATTTAGGGGATATCATTTATAATCCTTTCTTTCCTCCGCCCCTCAAAAGTTTTATTGGTTTTGGTAGACGCCCAGTTTGTGTGATGATAACGCTTCACGCATTCCTCGGATAACCGAACGACGCATTCTTCGTGTATCAGCTTACCTGCCGGAGTTGCTGATATCAGAGCGCGAATTAGAGCTCTGGGCCAGGCGGTACACAGAACGCCTGGCACTCATGTACTGACATTCCTTTTTCCATTCTTGATTGCAGCTTGCCCGAGAGTCGGATCACCAGAGGATTGAGCACGATGGCCGCTACGCCAAGAGAACACACTGTTTTATGACTCTGAGCGGCAGCCCAGCCAGACATCCGTCGCACTAGAGCGCGAAGGTAGCCATCCAGGGAGCAGGAGCAGAGAGAGCCGGAGAGGAACAGCTACCGAGAGAGCGAGACAAAGGTCAATCCAAAGCCGCCACCATGGTCGACAACAGCGTTCAGTGCCCCGTGTGCACCCTGTACCTGCATGCGGGAATGAATCTCTCCGATCACCTGGAGACTCATCCCAAAGAGCAGGTGATCAAGGCGCTGGTCCAGATGACGATTGTCGGTAGCGGTGGCAACAACAGCATGGGCAGTGCCCTGGCTGCCGCTATGATGTCAGGAGGCTCTGGGTCTGGGTCTGGAGGCGGAGGAGGAGGAGGCAGTGGGTCTGATGGAGGTGAAGCCAGCTTGGCAGATGATAAAACCGCCTTCACATTGTCATCTCCTTGTGGCGATGTCAAACCAGTTGTGGCCACTAGCCCGCCAGCGATGTCGAATACCATATCAGCTGCAATGCCCGTAGTGCCGTCAGCAACGCCGTTGCCGCCACTCTCCTCCGCCAGCGCTACACCCTCTTGCACATCCCCTTCTGCAAGTAGCAGCACCAGCAACAGCAGCAGCAGCAGCAATCTGAGCAATCCACCGATGAAAGCACTGAAATGCGCACCGCCCACGACTGAGGCGCGAGCCAACACAACCGCACATCCCACCATTAGCAGCGTGTCCACACTGTACCAGCCGTCGCTGGTCGCTCCGGATTATCGCTTCAATCACCAGCAGCAGCAGCAGCAACAGCAGTCGGGCTTTGGGCGTGGTGTGGCTGGCACGAACACAGCCACGCTGGTAATACCGCAGGTTGCGCAGCAGCACTTCCTCGCCAGCCATCAGCAGCAGCCCCACTTTACCCATCAGCAGCAGCAACAGCAGCATTCGCCCCTAAAGTTTACCTATGCCACCGCTTTGCCGCCGCCCCCGCCGCTGCAGGTGAGTTTTGTCAGCAATAAGATTCTATACTAACCTTTTTTTTAACAATTGATTCAAGCCAATATTAAATCATTACTCTTTTCCGACTTTACTCTCATTGCAGCTCTTCGCGCAGCAGCAACAGCAGCAGCCACCGGCAGCTTCAACGCAGTCGCAGCCGCAGCCTCACCAGAAACCACCTCCCGCCTATGGAGCCGCCATCAGTCAAATACGATCTCAGCACAACCAAATCAAGCAGCAGCCACATCAACAGCAGCTGCAGCAGCAGTCACAGCCACCCCACATGACCGGGCAGCATAATCTAACCCTGGCACCACCGACACCAGCAACAACAACAGCAGCAGTAGCAGCGGTAGCTCCTTCGATATCAACTGCAGCTGGCAAGCAGCCCAGCAAGGCGCATGCGGAAGTATTCCTGAATCCCCCACCACCGCCGCCGCCCCAGCCTCAGGCAACAGCATCGATTCACAGCATGGTACAGCATCAGCTGAATCATCATGGTCACCCGCAGTCCCATGCCCACCCCCATTCGCAACAGCAGTGCCACCAGCAGCAGTTGGCCACATCATCCTCCTCAAGATTGCAGCAGCAGCAGCAGCAGTCACTGAGTTTGCAGACTTACGGCCCGAGCGTGAGCAGCAGCTGTAGCTCTAGCTCTGCTTCCAACTGTGGATCCGTCGCTGCATCTGGCAGTCGGGGCAATCGGCAAACCAACTCACCCTTTGGAGCACTACTCAACGCAGCGGCGGCTGTGGCCTGCGCCTCGCCAGCCTCGACCAATGCCTGCTCGTCGGTTCTGCGCTTTGCGGAATCTCCGGTGGCCCACTATCTGGAGCGGGAGAATGGTGACTTTATTGTCCAGGAGACGCCCAAGCATATTGTGGAGTGTGTGGAGAAGGAGGACGGTGAGTTCTCTGTGATCGAGCGCATTTACCAATCCCCGCCGAGTGTGTTGCACATACACGATGACGATGAGGACGACGAGGACGAAGAAGAGGGGGAAGAGGATGACAACGACCACGAAGCTCAGCCAGAGGAGGAGGTAGATGGAGACGATGAGCGGGAGGAGAATAGCCGCAGTCGCAGCCGCAGTAGGAATATGAATAAGACAACGAAAAAATCGCGGAAGGCCAAGCCCAAGCGAAGCTCCAAGCGCGTCTCGGAGGAGGAGGAGGAATTTATGAGCATTAGCAGTGGCTGCGAGAGTGATCCGGAAACTGAGCGCAAGCCCGAGTCGACGTCAAACGCTCCACCTGCACTGTGTACAGGTCCCTCTACCAGCTCTGCCGCTGCTGCAGCCGCCGCCGCCACGTCCAGCAATCTGGCGGATACTCATTCCAATTCCGCATCGAATTCCGCCTCGAACTCCACCTCCACCACGACCAAATCCAAAAAGAACCGGATCACAGTGCTCAGCGATGTGCCGCTCAATATGAATGAGTACCTCGACCTAATGGGCAACATTGTGGCCTCCAGTCGCATTGGCGCAGGGCGCCCCTTTGCCGCTGTGGTTCCCATTCCCCTCGTAAAGGTGGAGAAGGAGGAGCCCCTGGACGAGTACGACGACAACGAGGCAACGCAGCAACTAGAGCAGAAGCCCAGCTTAGAGCACGGCACCACCAGCGTCATTCGCATGGCCAGTACAGTGGCAACGACACCGGCGACTGAAGAAGCATCCGTCGAGGATCTCAACGAGCCGCCGCTTATGAAGGTCGAGGTGGAGCCCAACACGATGCTGCTTCCACAGCGCTTCTCCACTCCTGCCCAGAGTCGTGGGCCCAAGAAATTAGTCATCAAACCAAAGGCAACCACAACAGCATCAGCGACGGCGACGGCGACAACTACAAAAAAGACTGACACCTCTCCATCTTCCTCCTCCAACAGCAACACATCCATATCAAGAGATCTGGGGCAGGTGCAGGTAAAAAGTGAGACTCTGGAGACTCCGGCGACAAACAGCAGCAGCAGCATTCTGGAGAAGCACCTAACCACCAGCCGCAACCAGAGCCAGCACCACCATTCAACGGTCAACGATGACGACGCCCGGGTGCTGCTGGAGTTTGCCAACTCCAAACAGCCGCCTCCGCTGGCAGCGTCCAGTACCACGTTCGTGGTGAATGCCAGCACGGGATTCCCATCGGCAGGATCCGTTTTCGCCAGCAGCAGCAGCAGCAGCTCCAAGACGGCGTCAAAGCCTGGCGAGGAATACATTCTGCCGGACAACACCAACTTGGAGGTGGATGAGATTGTGATATCCTCGTCGTCTTCCTATGCCTCCTCAGCCGCCCAGGTGCAGGCAGCGTTGCAGCCGCCGGACTTTAACTTCCTTTACCATCAGACCACCAGTACGGCCACAGCGGCTACCTATCCCTTCAATGCCTTCTCCAGGCAGCACCAGCAGCAGCAGCAGCAACAACAACACGGTGTGAGCGACGCCACCAATGCGGCCACTTTGGCCTCCTCTTCCAGCAATTCCATGGACCACGACTCGATGAATGCTTCCTTCCGGGTGGCCAAGACACAGTCGCTGCAGTGGTACCAGCAGGAACAGGAGAACGATCCACAGATCCAGGCAGAGGGAGCAGGAGCGTCGG
This sequence comes from Drosophila punjabiensis, assembly GCA_008042585.1. Classification (NCBI taxonomy): domain Eukaryota; kingdom Metazoa; phylum Arthropoda; class Insecta; order Diptera; family Drosophilidae; genus Drosophila; species Drosophila punjabiensis. The sequence goes on from VNJR01005136.1 coordinate 9,399, forward strand.
GGGTGTCCTCCAACCAAAGCCACACGGATGTGGTCAGCCACCAGCCCACCAATTTCAATGCCGCCCTCGCGGCAGTCGATTGCTGCAGCGTTGCGGCAACGCTGGACGAGGAAGCCAAGTATCTGGACTTGGACACCTGCAAGCGGGAGCAGCTGAGCAGCAGCAGCAACCTGCCCTCGGCTTCTGCCTCCACATCCACCACCTCATCCTCGTTCGCCGGTGCTGGCACGGAGAGCAGTTTGGTGGGTGGCCTTAACATTCGCACCGATGAAAAGATGCCCGCCAAGGGTGAGATCTCCGAGCAGGAGAGCAACTGTGACATCGAAAACTCGTGGAGTGAGTCGGTAAGTGAAATCGCTTCACTAGCTTTTTTAGGTATACATTTAATATATGTTATATGTTACAGGTTTATGGGGACATTTCGCAGCGGTACTTCAGGAACCAGTTCTCTGGAGGCTACAACCCTGACTGGCGACAGGACTACTACCCGGCTCAGGATCTCAGCAGCGCCCAGCAGAGGGAGCATAAGCGGTAGGTGCATTTTCAGATGTAACACCATCGATAGTTTCGAGTTCTTTTGTTCTTTCGCAAAATTTCAATACTAAATAAGATTCTTCATCAAACATTTGCAGCTTCGACTTTAATGCGATTGATGATGAGGCCTCATCCAGCTCTAGGAAGAGCCAGTTAACGGATATCGTCCCAGCTGTGGCCACCTCCTCCACTTCCACGTCTTCGGCTTTGCTGGCGGGTCCACCAATAGCTTCGACATCAAGGGCTGCCGCTGAAGCGGCAGCGGAGGCGGCGGCTGCTCTCGCCCAGCGGAAACCACATCGCCGTAAGCTTTACAAGTGCCCCCACTGCGAGTCCATCTTCGAGAAGCTCAAGGAGCGGAATGCACACATGATTAGCGAGCATAACTATGTGCGTCAAAATCGACGGCTCATCTGTACACAGCCGCAGGTCACTGAACCGATGCTGCCCCAGCAGCATGCCCAGTTGCTGCTGCAAACGGACGAGGCTGTGCAGGAGGACTCAAAGGATGGCATTGTGAAGATCAAACAGGAGCAGTGTTCTGATAAGCCGGAAGTCGAGCAATTGCACCACGCCAATTCTGCCGAGTTGCTGTCGGATGTCAAGGACTCGGAGCTCCTGGGCATAGGCGGCGAGGGCGATGCGGATTTAGACGGCGATATAAAGCCACCTAGCCAGCTATTTGAGAAGTCGTCACCACTGCCGCCGCTGGCTATGACAACGCCGGCTGCAAAGCTGGCGGCGCTTTATCGCATGCTTATCGCCTACAATGAATCGAAGCTGGGCCAGGAGCGCAACAACCTCAGCGAACTGGAGCAGAAGGCCATGGAGAAGTCCATCTTCCTGTGCTACGTCTGTCGCACCGACTTCCCCTCCGTAAAGCTTTACGACGCCCATCTCACCGAGCATCCGGCCGAGTGTTTCACCTGCGGCAAGAAGTTCTACCGCTGGAAAAACTTCTCCCTGCATCTGAAGCGGCACCTGGGCTGGAAGGAGTTTGGCTGTTACGTGTGCGACAAAAAGTTCGTGGTACGGAGCGCCCTCGTCGAGCATATGCGGATGCACACGGGCCAGACACCGCTCAAGTGCAAGATATGCGGTATGTATACTAATCTAAAGATGAAGCATTCACTAACTCATATCTCTCTTTGTCGAATGTTCAGGGAAAAAGTTCAAGCGCTACTCGAATCTGACGCAGCACCGCAAGCGGCACACCAAGGTGATGGTGCGGAAGAAGGAGTACGTGTGTCACTGTGGCGAGGTTCTGCCCTCAAAGGCGCGCTTCCTCTGGCATAAGGAGACGCACGACCTGAAGCCGAAATGCTGTCCGTATTGTTGTGACCGATTTGTGCACGCCAACTCGCTGCGCCGCCACATCCGACTGGCGCACTCGGACAAGTTCGACTACGCCGAGCCAATGGAGTGCCCCATGTGCAAGCAGATCTTCGCCAAGACATCGATTAAGGCCCACATGGCGACGCATTCGACGGAGCCGCAGTACGACTGCGCCATTTGCAACAAGAGCTTCTCCACCAAATGGAATCTCAAGATCCACTCGTGGGTCCACGCCAATCGGACGGCCAAGCCCTTCAAGTGCGAGTACTGTCCGAAGGCGTTTGTGCGCGAGCTAGACTTCAAGAACCACATCAACGCGCACAAGCAGATCAAGCCGTACACGTGCGAGTACTGCGGTTGCAAGTTCATCCGCAAGTACAACTATATGCGGCATCGCCGCGAGCACCACGGCACCAAGAAGTTCACCTGCGACCAGTGCGACAAGTCCTTCCATCGGCACTACTATCTGATCGAGCACAGGCGCATGCACACCGGCGAGCGACCGTTCACCTGCACCATTTGCGGCAAGAGCTCCACCACCAAGACCAACCACAACAAGCATCTGAAGATCCATCACTCGCGCGACCCCTTCACCGTGGAGGTCTAAGGAGGGTATGGGTTGGTAATCGAACTAAAGTTTAATATAATCATTAACCTAGGTAGTTGTTCATTGACTCTTCTCTGTGTGTAATAATGTGTGTCTGTGGTTATAACGACAAAGGAAAACAAAACAACAAATTAGTATTACTTATCGAACTATATGCGAATGCCAACTCTTGTTGAAAGAGCAGACGAGAAATAACAATTATCACAATAATTACATTTTACTAATCTTACATTTTTGGATGTGGTCTAAGAACGTAGCTAAATGTGAAAGTGTTCCCCCTTCTTTAACCCTCTTCACCCCCTTCCAGCCGCTTTAATCCCATTTAGGTTATAGATTTATTTAGCGAAATGGCATGAAGCATACCTAGTTCTGTGCAATATACATCGATTAATTACTACTATATATGCCACGATATAATTTTTATTTCCGTAGCTCTTAGTTTGCATTAAGCCCATTATTTTATGTACGCATACGTGCTAGTTAATCTAAGTTAGCCACAATTATTGGTTTTACAACTTTCGAGCACATTCTAAGCGAAGGACACACACACACACACATTGCGCAGACAAACAAAACGAAGCCCATCTGAGAAACTTGTTATATAATTTGTATTTTTCTAATTGAACAACAGCAATCGAACGTAAGCGAACACAACTGTCATATTGGGATAAACAATTTCGATGTACGTAGCGTATTTTCATTTTTAATAGTTGCAACTTCTCTAGGCTATATTTAAAGAAAAAACAAAGATTGTTTCAATGGTTTAATGCAGCAATTAGTTAAAATTTCTAGCATTAAGTGAACACAACATTAAGTATAAATGAAATTTTATAATACATACATGCATCCAAGCATTATTATAATAATAATAATAATAACGAAAACCAACAAATGAAAACAAAAACAATTTTAAAATATTTACAACTTACCATACAAAAATTTCAATGAAAACTAATGGAATGAAACAACCATTCTATGGAGGAAATAAATTCATTTATGGATAATTACAAAACAATTGTAGATTTCGATCTTTCATTTTTTACGGGTTTTCCAGGGTGCTGAATCGGATCGAATCGGATTTCTCAATGTGGAATATAGCAGAATGATATTTGTGCTAGGATTAAATATTTATATTTCGATATATAGAACAGTATTTTGTCGATTATAGAGCCAAGGGCTCCCCTCGCCCCATTCATACAAATCAATCTATTGGATTCGAATTTAATGTAATTGAACTTGGTTTGTTTATTAATAAGGAAAATGATTAAATTGGAACTAATACTGAGGTACATATTCAATTATGTAAGGTAATAATGTAATAATGAACTTAAAGCGCGCATATTCTAAGCGCTGATTAATAATAAGATAATAATAATAAGATTATATTTTATGTGATTTCTCGCCACTTTGGTACTTTTACTTTGTTATTAACATCGAGCAGTCGATGAGCGACTGGTAGATGAGCTTCTTTTTCTGTTTGTTCTCAAACAGTTCCACCTCGATCAGATCTAACTCTCCGGCCTCTGAATGGGCGCTTTTGTTGGCATGGAAGTTAAACGGATAGTGGACTCGGGCATAGACCATCGGATTGGGACAAAAGCAGGCACGAAGACTTTCGCGCACTTTTTTATCTTCAAAGTTCCGGTTCTTCTTCACGCCATACAACTTGGCGCGGACGGAGCGCAGGGGGAACTTGAACAATTGATTGGGCATCTCTCTAAGGTGAGTGTAAGCTACCCGCTCGGTGTCGTGAAAATCCTTGTAGCATACGATGGCGTGCTGCGTGCCCTCCTGGATCTCCTTGATAATGGCCCGATACCACTGCTTATCCTTCGAAGAGCGGGCCATGCACAAGTCGTTCACCTTGGGACTCGCGAGCACAGCCGCATCTTTAATGAAAAGACTCGTTTCCTGGGCCAATGTCCGTTCGTGCTTGGTAAACTCGAAGAGATTAGGAGCTATCTCCAGTTCTACAGCCGAAAGTACATTGTCCACTCTGCACGGGAACTCCTTCACGCCAGTGGGCAGATTGAGCGTCTTGAAGCTGTTACTGCCATCAAAGTAGGATCTCACCGAAGATGTGTCCTTAGGCGAGAAACTTATGTTTTCCTTTATCTCCTGTCCAGGAAAAAGAAAATTAAATGGAATTAGAATCTTGTATTCCACACTCACCTTATGGCGTAGGTCAATGCGACGCTGCAGTGGATTGGCGGTCGAAAAGCTGAACGGCTCCATTTCCATTTCATCGCTGGGGGAATCGCTGGATTCCTCGCCATCAATATCGATGTCCATTTCGTAAGCAACTTCCTCCTCCTCATCTTCTTCGTTATTTAATCCTCCCGCGTGGGACTCTTCAGAATATCCATCTGAGTAGGCGCCTGCGTAGCTGTTGGTGAGGTACATCTCCTGCGCTGCCTGTTGGCAATCGAAATCCTGGTCGGTTTCGAAGCGATCAACCTCCTTCCTGTTGACCAGATACTTCTTTTTAGCCGGCGGCTGCTGTACAGATGAATTGGTTTTGTTTGTACGATGAGGCTGGACGTCTGGAAGACGCGGCTCTGTGGCGGCCAAATTTTCCAGTTCATCAAAGATCCTAAACGCCTCGAGTTCCTGTTGCTGTGACGTGGATTTCTGAGTGCTAGCCTGGTGAGTGGTTTCTGTTGAAATCGCCATGCCGCAGTTTATCATCATGGTGGCTATGTCTAAATTTTCCACCTTAATGCTGCAGGTGGGCAGGGTACTGGGCCCCACCCCCTTGGGCTTAACCACACGCACACTGCTTAGCTTCATGACCAGGTGCTTATGCACTGTATCCATCTGCGTGACTGTATACTTTGGTCCCTTTGGCCGGACTCCGTGAATATTAACCAGCCAGCACATGGCATTCAATTGAGGGAAGGGAGCGTATGGCAGCATCTCGTCCGCCTGGACCTTCTCCAAGTTACCATAGTCGACATAGTATACCGTGTAGTCACCCTTGTTGTGCAGACGCTGCACTATGCCGCGATAGAGCAGTTGGTCTATGTGATAGGTGACCAGCACCGGTTGGCCCACCACGTAGGTGTAGGATCGATTCAGCTCCTGCTGCTTCTCTATCAACGGCTTGTAGTGGTGCACCAGCAGCTTGCGCATATGCTCCAAGTAAGGCTTGTCGCTGCCCAAGCTCAAAAAGACGCCGCACTCGTAGTTCACGTTCGTGGCAATCGCCGTGAAGATGGTCTTGTCGCACTTTCGTGGCGTAGTCCAACCAGCAGGCGGCATAGTCTGTCCAGTCGTTACTTGGTCCTTGGCTATGTCATCGAGCAGTTCCATCGGCGGCATATCCTCATTGTGCTCGAAGTCTGGCAGGGGTATGAGCGCTTCGATAGGACGCGTCACGTCCTTGGCTTGATCGATTTTATCCAACCAGGTTTGCACTGCCGTCATATCGGTGGAAGTGTTTGTTCGGACGGAGAAACAACTGACACAATCCAAAATCGGCTGCTGGTTGTCGTCTATCTTCATTGCGGCCAAGTTTTTCCTCACAAGAGCCTTGTTTATATTCACAAACTCGGTGCGAGCGGGTGAGAAGGGTCCACTGACCACGTTACGCGCTCCCCAGAGAATCACACTCAGAGACTTATTCGCAGATCCATGACCCTTCACATAGATCTGGTTGTAGTCCTGCAATTTGTCCTTAAAAAATTCTATGGCATCGGAACTCCACTTAGTGCCCACAGGTTGGATGCCGTGTAAATGGCATCGCTTGGCGCTGTTGGAATATCTCATAATAAGCTTGTCTATATTGGCCATGCAGGTGGTGGGCACATCCTTTACGACCTGGCCGAAATCCCGCAGCTGGACGTGGTAGCTGGAACTGGAGTTGACGTGCGTCACCACGCCACGGTGCCAAAGGATTTCCGAGTCGGACTGAGCCTGGGCCCTGACATAGCACATATCGTCCACTTTCCAATCGGTCCGGGGCACCTGATCCTGATACATGGCTTCAGCCGCCGTCTGCACGGACTTCTGCAGGCTCTCGATGGCCGACTGGAAATGGGGTAGGGTGACATAGAACTCGTCCGGCTGTCGGACGTAGAGAACTTTCACTTGTGTCCGCTTGTTGCGGTCCTCAGTTGCTGCCTCACGAAAGGGTGTCAGCTCCACCGCCTGCACCTTCTGCCGATCGAGGAATCGGCGAGTTTCGTCATCGAGGCGTGTGGATCGTTGTGAAGTCTGTGCATTGCTGAACATTCGGCTGCTCTCTCCACTTGATGTACAATGTCCCTGGGCGACCATTTCGATGCCAACGTTTGTTGTCTCCAGACCGGCACGCGTAATCCTCAGCGCCACATAGACAACATCCTCGGTGAAGTTGATCACTTCTATGTGCAGATTGGGATTCGAGGTGAGCTGCTTGAAGAAGGCCGTTGCCTCTGGAGTCCACACGTAGGAAAAATCTTGCAGGGTCTCTACATCCGCCAGCCTGCATTTAATAGTTCGCTCCTGTTCCCAGAAGGCAGAAGGCAGCACAAATAATTTGTCCCAGTAAACTTCCAGGCAGGGGCCATCGTCCACCAGGCGAACGCGAACGTATCCTAAAACGATTAATTAATAATTAAATTAAAGTTTTATGTATTGATTTTATTTCCTTAAGAGTTAACACTCACCATCGGACAGTATCTCCTCTATGCTGGCGCGTTTCCATTGGTCGTCCGACTGCAGCACACAGCCGAGATGCAGACGTCCCAGAAAAATGTTCTCTAGCGTGCTGAGGCTCAGGCCCTCCATGTGTGCCTGCAGGTTTCTCTGCTTTAGCCAGCGCTCGGATTCAAGGTCGTGGCGCATCACATAAAACTCCTGCGGATGCTCTACGTGCATCATTTGGATCATGAAGATGTCACCAGTCTGAAGTTTGGGCCTGGGCAACCGGAGATTGGGCGGTGCGCTCTGCTGCAGTGATTTCAGTACAACGACCGGCGAACGGCCGCAGCGAGAGTTGGCCAAGCCAGAATATAAAAATGATTCGCGTACGGAGATTTTAGTTTTATAGTTGGTTGTAATGAGGTCCACCTCTTGCAGATCATGGGACCGAGCCTTTTTGACGACCAGGTCAACGGGATTGCTGTAATTAGGGTACAAGATGTTGGAGGTAAGGGGCAGGAATTTGTATGTATTAAGGGGAAAATTGAGATAATAAATAGAACAAGAACAAGAACAAGACTGACAAGCATCCCTTACTTTTTCACTATACGTTTGAGAAGGGTAATGGCCTCGGAATCCCACTCCGAATCGGCCCCGTGCTTGGGCATAAGCTCCCTCAGACTACAGTGCATGGCGGCATATGGCAGTTGGGACAGGCGCTCCGGCATCTCATGGAACCTGTTAAATATATTGTAATTACTAACTGGAGAAATATATGAATTAATCAAGACTCACTGGCTATTCTGCATCTCGGTAAAGAGACCAATGTCCGGCAGAAAGACCTTGTAGGTATCCTGTGTGGCCATCTTCTGGCTGACCATTGCCCGATAATAGCGATTGTGATCTTGGTGTAAGATAATGTAGTGTTGGCCCACCTCAATCTCTCCGAAAAGTAGCGAATGTGTTATAGTGTCTAGCTCCTTGCTAACTTCCTGCATCGCACGAACGCCCTGCACGTAAAAGTCTTCCGGTGAGATAATGGAGCGCACTTTTACCAGCGGATCGGTCTTGAACCATTCGATTTTTCTCGACCCCTTGGTTGCATTATTGGTCTTGGCAATGTCCAAGGCCGAGAAGCTTCGCACAATGTTCAGTGGATTATAATCCTTTGGCTGGAAACTGTCGATTGTGGCCGCAGTGGAGTTGAGGCTCGATTTGGTTGAGTTTTTTCCTTGACGTTGTTGGGAATTAGGCATCGACTTGACGACGGATTTCTGGCTGAGCGGCTGCTGCTTTCGAGGTCCCTGGATATTGGAACGGCAAGTGTTCTCTTTGCCACTACTGAAGCTCAGGGAGGATGTTATATCCGTGTTGATGATGCTAAAGATGCTGCGATCCCGCTCAAATTCGGTCTTGAAGCAAACCTCGATCTGGGGATCCACGAATTTGCACTTAAATGTCTGGTCCATTATGCTGAGTATATCAAGGTGATCACAAGAGATGCTAAGAAGTGGTAGAAATTATGATTAAATATTGGACTACATTGTTTTACCATATAGATATATGAAGAACCATTACTCACCGATAAGGATTCGACTTGATCTGGCTGACCTGCACTGTGCTGGGTATCTTCTCCAGGTGGTTTTTGACCAGTCTGATAATCTCCTTCAGCCAGACATTGTTGGGCACACCCAGTTCCAGATATTGCTTAAAGTGCTATCAACATGAAAAGGGAAATGTTGTTAGTAAGAAAATATGTTTATGGTATACAACCACACCCACCTTGATCAATTTTTCGTAGTCGCTCAGCATGCGCATGGCTTCGTTGAGCTCTATTTGGGGCGGCAGACTGGACACGCGCAGCTTCTCGACGACCTGCTGCTCGGCCACCTGAAGCAGGCCGTGCAGGTGGGAGAAGTGCTTGGATACGCTGACCAGGGTCTCGGAGGCATAGTCGGTCAGCTTCTGTTTGGTCGCGCACACCACCTGCAAGAGAGTTGGGGGAATAACAGAAAGTGGTTAGTGGTGGATGATGATAGCCATGCAGATGAATATGCTGTACATTCTAATGATTCCGCCGCAGTGACCACTTAACCCGACCTCACCTATCCACCTAGCCAGGTGAACGGCGCACCATTGCGGGCAATCGCGCGCGCGATCCTCTCGAGTTTTAATTATGCATTTCCCAATCGCAGGCAATCGGTGGTAGCTACCTACTTCTCAGTGCTGTTTATTTAGCTTTTTAAATTGGATTTTCCAACATTAAATATATATTTGTGCCGTTTAAAAGGTAAAAATTTATTTTGAATCCTTTTTTCTATGCTTTTAAAATATTCCAATTTAAAAATTACAGACTTTACTCATTGTATTATTTAAATATCTCAAAGACATTATAAAATATATTAGGTTTAAATTAATAAACCCAAACCGGACTGCAGCATCCTCTCTGTTGGTCTCAATTCCAATCTTCTTCGTCGCTATGTCGAGTGGCAATGATCATTATCAAAGACTCTGTGGCGTTAGTTGGGTTTTTCGAAAGTGATTGTAAAAATAACCGAAAAAGCTGGCTCGGATCGGATCGGGCTTATGACAGCTGATTTGTAGCAGATGACAGGCAAGTTCGCGCCAACGGGCCCCGTTCGTTCTGCCATAAAAGGGCATCCACATCCACGTTCACAGCCATCCATCTATCCAACCAATCTCAAGAGTTGTCGTGTAAATGAAACCATGTAGGAGCCCCGAATCTGGCACATCATTAAAACGAGACTCGGAGATCGTTTTGTCCGCCGCCTCGGGCGATGCGAGATCAATTCACTTGACCTTGTCAAGGGTTCCGTTTGGGCCACAGAGTCTAATATATATCTCGACATAGACATTTCCATTGTTTACCTTGTCTATCAAAGTCCGCACAGCCCAATTCATATTCACATTGAGAGCCACAGTCCTCCGCCAATTAGTTTTAATGGCCACGAAAATACTTTTCAATATTCTGCAATCGCTGAGCCCATTTTTAAATTATCGCAACCGGCCGACTGACTGACAGACATCAAGACTGACTTCCTACACAACCAACATGCTATTTTTTATTATTGGTAACACTAAAACAGAACTCTGCGAGTGGCCAATAATAGTAATAATAACAATAATAAGCAATCCCTGCTTCCTTTTAATCTGGCCAAAAAAAATATAAGCAAGACAATGAGAATTTTTTCTTAGACGAATTGCAAACTCTCTTGGTTAAGGTTCTGAGTAGAGAAAATTAATTTAAAACATTCATGAAAGTATGCCAAAAATATATTTCATTATCATATATCATTTATATGATTCATTTTTTAAGCGTTATTTGAAGAATCCTTTTTTTTTTCATATAAAAATATTTTAAATATGAAATATTACAAGAATATATTGAATATTTAGTAATACAACGATGTGGCTTTATAGTTTATCTCAGTTCAGAAACTCCGAGGAATGAAATATTATTAAGATTTAAATCACCGATAAAATGTAAACATTAATACATTATAATGCTATAAATTATAATCATAAATATAATTAAGAAATATTAAAGTAGCCTCCGGTCGATCGTAAAATATGTTAATATTAATCATTCTGTGATGCTTTATGGACTTAAGGACTCTTAATGCTGTCATAAACTGATCAACACAGCTTTGGACAGTGATCTAATATACCTTTAGAAATCATTAAGAAAACATTTAATAGATCTTTTACAGTTTTTACTATTTGAGAGCAATTAAAGATACTAGAAAAGTAAGTAAAGTAAAGTAATGTAAACAACAAATGTGATTATTAAACGCAATTTTAAAATTGGAGTGAACATAAATTTTTGTTTAATAAACTCTGCGGTGAATAAGCCAGCGACGACGCCAGTCGATCATAAGCTCAGGCAGACAGACAGTCGGTCGGTAAGTCGGTTCATTTTGGCCAGTTTATCAATTACAGACAATCGGACGCTCGGCCGGACACGCAATTTGGTGGCGTTTTGTGCCGCCTCGTTAGCCAGCTTTTCGACTTCGTAATGCCCCAGCCTAAGTCTCAGTCCCAGACCCAGCCCCAGAAGCCATAACTGACTGACTGACTGACTGTCTTGGCTTTTGCCATTAATAATTGTTTCTCGCTTTATATAATACATAATTTGTGTACGCTTTTCATGTATTTATTTTTGCAATTAACCACGGGGAAGCAGCGACCGAACGAACAGAGGTTTCTGCACGCGGCGGCCAGCTAATGTGATTATGATTTATGTGGGAGGCCTTGAGGAGCTGCCTACCGCCATCACCCATTGGATCGGAGCAGCGATCTGACCGATCCGAGCGCGATTTGACTGACTGCTGGCAGCCGCAGTTCGGATTCATCTGGACAAGGCTAATTGCGAATGCTGGTCGTCTTGGCACAGGCACCAAATAAATCAGCGGCCCCCTTACTCTAGCTCCTCCTTGGCGTCTCTCCATTCAATGCGTTTAAATGCAGGTCCAGGCCAAAACCAGAAAGAAGACTCTTGGTGGAGCCGAAGAAGCCTCGGCCAAGTCACATTCTGCGACAGCTAAAGACTTACTTTCAGTGCAAGGTCAACTGCAAAACTGTCTGCATTCAAGATGCACCAGGCTTAAGACACTGACAGAAAATAGGTGCTTACAAATAATAATATTTCGAGTACATAAAGAAACCTTTGCTTAACTCAAAAGATTTTACTTGGAAACTACTATTTATTTATGTAAATAAAATGCATAAGCTCATGCGGATGTAATCCCGAAATTTTGGTTAAACATATAAATTAGATTACAATTTTCATATTCCAACTGCACAGCAGTATTGAAAGAACTCATATCATATATATCTTTTATTTATATATAATAATAATAATCTTATGAAAAAGTCTATATATAAATCGATTAACCATATGCAAATAAATTAACTAAAACTTTTTCTGCTATTTTTGTATAATATCGATATTTCAATGTAAAATGTGACGTTTTTCGATATTTTAAATTTGATACATAAAAGTTTACAATATTTTCAATACACTATTAAGAGTGCTATTTTTTTTTATCGATTTATCATTTTGGAGTTTTCCTTTCGATATTAGACCCTACTTTACGGACCGAGTATTTATTTAATTTTCTCGCTTGTTTTCTTACAAGTTTTTAAATTAAGCCTACAGCTTGGTATTTTTATTTTTGTAAAAACTATTTAAAAAGACTTTCATTCTTTTATTTGCTTTTTATCATAGTGAAGCTTCCACTTCAGTGAATAGTAAGCAAAAAAACCAAAAAAACAAGCCAACAGAAACCGCCAAAAAAATGAAAGGCCTCCAAAAGGCAACATAGTGACACTCTGTGCAGAGTTTTCCAAACTTCAAACCAAAAAAAAAAAACATAGGAAATATATGAAATGAAAAACTTAATTACATGATTAATTAGAAGCTGCGGCGGCTTGGGCATGATTTTTTTTCTGTTCTTTTGTGCCGAGTTTTTCCAGCTGGCTTTGAGATTTTCTCAAGTGGCGAAGGTTGCCCAAAATAGGGTTCGGGGAACTTTTTCGTGATTCATCGGGCAGGCAATTGGCCATTGCGTAAGAGATCAGAGCGGAGCAGATCGGGCTAGTTAGTACAATTAAAAGTAAGCTAGCTAGCTGGCTGGCTAGCTTCGAGTGCTCGAGAGTTGAACATTTATTTTTTTGGAGGCACGACAAACGAGTTCAGCTCCCAGTGCCAAGAGGAAACCCACTCAAATCCGAGTCGGAGAGCGGCGCATTGGAGTGGATCTTGCGGCTGGCCGGATCTCGAGCGCCAGGCATATTCAACCGCAACGGCTGCAGTCAGTCGAGGTTGAAGCGTCTGGTTGAACGGTTGGGTTGGCACACCTCTATCTACCTATAGTAATAACTTTCAAGTGAAACAAGAAGTGTGTCTACTGTACGAGCAAGCTGCCACATTATCATTATTATCCCCGGCCACATACACACAGACATTTGTGTTGTGCCATATTCGCGTGGTCCATTGTTTCGGGAAAAGGCACTGAGGCACAGCAGCAGCAGCAACCCATTGGCAAGTTGCAACTGCAACTGCAACATCGGCAACATTGGCAACATAAGCACAACTGGAGCTCTTTACCCGCCCGCTATTTTGGCGGTATATTGGGCAATCGCCGCAAAAATATAGGCCAATGCAAATTTTCCAGCTGAGGAAAATGCAATCAAATAAAAATAAATAAATAAGGAAAAACAAACGAGTGCAAAAAAAAAACGGCTAATAAAAACGGATTGAATGTAATTGTTTCTTAATAGCAAAATTTAACGAGTCGTTGAGTCGCGGTTGCCGTTGCCTTGTCGATCGTTCGATCAGTTTCAAGTGCATGAAAGTAAGTGCGAGTGTCTAGCAAACAAACAAATTAATAAGCAAATAAACAAACAAAATAAAAACAGTTAAAAAAAAGGCCAAGTCAAAACATAACATAAATCAAAATAAAAGGTATTGCAATTTACCAAAAATAAAGAATAAAAACTTGAACCAGCAGCAGCCAGCACACACAGCAGCAACATGTTGCCGAGGATAACTTTTGTGTTCATCATCATTTGTGGATATTTATTATTTACTGGTAAGCTGCGAAGACAGACAATCCCCAGCTATAAATCATAAATTCCCACAATATTTATGCGACTCGCAGGCCAAAGTAGAGGGAGTTTTACTCACTACAGTTCACTTACAACGAAGTTTAAAGTACCCTTTTAGAACTTTTTTAAGGTTTAATCCTTTCAATTTGTACTATTTCTTTTGTTTATCAAATTTGATATCTCAATTACTCAAATATCTGGCATAAATGCCAGCATTTGCATATCAATCACTATGCTTTGCCCATGATTGAGTGCCATTTTGAAGCATTTGATTAAGTACTAGATGGTTTTGGCAGATATTCACATGATGAATCGGTTAACTGCAGAACTCTGAGTTTAGGGTATTTGCAAACTGTTTTTTAAATGGTCACACAGCAACAACAAGGTTGGACTCATTTATTTTTTTTGGCTTGCATTTAGTTAAATCGAATTACACAGACACACAAAAATGTCAGCTTAGCGCAATAAATTCTAGCAGATTACACGACAGTGCCGCCAGATTAATGTACAAATTTACATATAATAAGTATTATATGGGTGCAGTAAGTTATTATTTATCATTATGTAAATATCATTAAGTAAATATCTATAAGAAACATAATTTTTAAAAGTTATATTACAATCTTTTGCTAGTTTTTGTGTTCTAAAAGACAGGAAATAAATAAATGTTCTAGCCACCTATTTAAATTATTGAATTAAAATTAGAAATGAACAATTATGTATAATAAAATAATAATCCATGCTATATTCTGTATTGACTTTTTTAAGGAGGTCTTTAATATTTGATATGAAAATGAGATGATTTATTTATTTTAAAAGAGATCTAAGACATTCATTTGGTCGATGATTATGTGTTAAAGAGGCTTCAAAGTTTTAGTTATATTTCAATGTTAATTCTTAGCTAGTATTTACTAACTTTTTGATAAATAAGAATATGATATTTTAGAACAAGAACTCTAAGAGTAAGTTTTCTCTTTGGAGTGACCACTGTACTTTGGTATATCTTTGGAGGTGGAGGCGGACGACCGACCGCCTGCCTTGATGTGTCAAGCGCCGGCTGACAAAACCGCAAGCCAAAAAAGAAAAAAGGAAAAGAAAAACTGCGTTCAAAACGGCATTGCATTTTATTTTATTTTGCTTCTATTTTTTTTTTTTGTCTGTCTTAACGTCGGGTGGCTAAATCCATTTGGCCACTTTGGCGCATGCGTAACTCTTAGCTGGGAAGAGTTGAGCCGCGGCAGTTGCAAAATCCGCAGACCGACACGACACCATACGAAATATCTGTATGTTTTATTAAACAGGCAGGCAGGCAGGCTTCGCCAAAGTTCAGTTTATTTATGAGTTCGCATTGCAACCCGAAGATGTGGCCGCCTGGGAAGACTTTCTAGACACCAGACACCTGGCTAAATCATTGGGGTTCTCCTAGAGCTCGCTCTTTCAGACAGGAAAGTTCTATTTGCCATTTGACATTTCAGACTGCGATTTGAAGGTTGCCCAAGTCCGCACCCCAAAAAAATATATACATCCATATACAAAGAAAAAAAATATAAAAAAACTAATGCTGCACGACATTTTGTGTGGCAAATGCAAAAAGGAGAAACAATAAAAAACGAAATTAAGAGACCAAGACGAAGGCTATGCGAACCGATCCGCCTTCCGATGATTTTTGCCCATTTGCCATTTCAATGAGGTGCGATTTGTGCTCGCCTCTAATTAACATTCGCTCTGGCATTGTGTTCAATTATTAGTGGGTTTTTTTTTATTAAATAAATAATAAATAAATTAACCTCTCGTGTCAGCAGTTGCCCACACTTAGAAATGCAAAAAATACTTGAGGCAAATGTCAAAGTGTTGACAATTGTTGAAGGTACCCTGTAAATAATAAATAAGAGGGTCTTTTTATGGAAACGAAAAGTGGGAAATTAAGATGACATAAAGAAAATAAAATAAAATTAATGGGTTTAAATTAATGGGTTAAAGAACTGAAGCAAATATTTCCGCGTTTAACAAGCCAAAGATTAATGAAGAGCATCTTAAAAGCAATCATTAAAGTTTATGTTTAATATTATAATGCTTGAGTTTAAAGCATACTTTGGGATTAAATAATATCATTGTTAATGGTTTAAAAGATTTTTTTTGCATAAGCTAAAAACGAATGCATTAGGAAAACATATCACTTTTAGAACAACCCCCAAGAAGGAGTCTTGATTCCTTCTAAAACAACTCCAAACTACAATCTAAAATTTGAAAGTTGCCAGTACTGAATGCCTTTGCCTTTGCTTCATTTTATGATTTTATGTTTCCGAAGAGTCTCTGCAAGAATGCAACGCCACCGCCACCGCCACAGGCCCTCGAGTTAAGGCCCATCATCATCACAATCATTGCAACGAATGGCTTCCCACTCACATTAGCATTAGCATCAGCATTAACCAAGCTAGCGAGTGGCGGCTCAGGCCAACGCGGCGTATACGTAATGCATGCAACTAACAAACTCACTTACTGGCAGCAAATAACCTTTCGGCTGCTGTTCAGCACATCCGCTTTAGGCAGACACTGCTGTCGACAGCCAGCAATGTTTTTAGCCAAACCATTTGCCATTCGAATGCAAATGATTTTCAATTATTGCCAGCGACAGGCGAAATATGTATTTATGTGTATGGGAAAACAAAAATTATTTTCAATATCCACTCGAAATGCGAAGCGGAAAGTTTTATGATAAAAAGTCAGCAGAGGAATGCACAGGTGCTGAGGAAACTAAGTATATATTCATACATATGTGCATCAAGTTAGCAGGGCAACTTTGAAAAATAAAAAATTTTTAATTTCCCGTTAATTATAATAAATAATTATTCGTGAAAGAAAAAAATTTGCCGTTCAATGTTTTATCCTTTTTTTTTATGTCCTGCTAAGTTGATATCAAGTTAGCACAGCAACTGAAAAGTTCAACATTTCCAAAATTTTTTTTCCTCAGAATTTGCCGTTAATTATTCGTGAAAAAATAAATTTTGTTGCTCGAGTTTTAATTAATATTTTTTAAAAACATAAAGCTTCCCTGCTAAGTAGATATTAAGTTAGCAGACAACTCCTGAAATCCTTGATATTTCCAAAATCTTTTTCAGCCAGAATTTGCCGTTTATTGTCTGTTAATTATTCGTGAAAAAAATTTATTTTGTTGCTCGAGTTTTATTATTATTTTTTAAAAATAAAAAGTTGCCCTACTAAGTTGATATCAAGTTAGCAGGGCAACTTCTGAAAACTTCAATATTTACAATTTATTTTTTAGCCAGAATTTGCCGTTAATTATTCGTGAAAGAATTAAATTTCTTGCTCGTTTATTTAAGTAGTTATCTTAAAAATTTTATGCTTTAAAAATACATATCGCCTTTGTTTTCATCGGAAGAGTGGCAACGCCAATTTAGTTTGAAAGGGATTTAGTAGTATGCGTGTGTATGTCCATGCTTTGTATATAATCGAATCGGACCCGAACTCTTCTGCAATTCCTGTCTGAATCGGACCTGAATTCCTGTCTCCATCCGGCCCTAAATTTATCATGAATTTCGACATAAATTCAGGTCCGATTCAGACAGGAACTCGGAGGAATACCGATGGGAATCGGTCCGATTCAGACAGTAATTGCAGAAGAATTCAGGTCCGATTTCGACAGGAATTGAGGTCCGATTCGGAAAGGAATTCAGGTCCGATTCGGACAGGACATTGCAGAAGAATTCAGGTCCGATTCAGACAAGAATTGCAGAAGAATTCACAATAAAACATTAAACAGCAAATTTTTTTCTTGCACGAAGAATTAACGGCAAATTAACCAAAATAATAAAAAAAACTTGATGCACAGAGTTTATATAGAAATATATCAAACTGGTTAACTAGGGTTTCATTTTGTGTAGTAAATAATTTTTTAGGGTTCTAGGGAACATTAGGGATGTACAATATCGAAAGGAAATGCCCAATATGATTAAAATTATATTGAATATATAATGAAATTTGATATATCGATGTTTAAATATAAAAAAATTTATTTAAAATTTGATAAATCGACCATCTCCGACCCTATAAAGTATATATGTTCTTGATCAGCATCAACAGCCGAGTAGATCTAGCCATGTCCGGCTGTCCGTCCGTTTCTACGCGAACTAGTCCCTCAGTTTTTAAGCTATCTGAATGAAACTTTGCAGATAGTCTTCTATATACTCTCACTCGTGCATATGTCGGAACGGGCCAGATCGGACGAATATATATCATTTAAAAATAGATAGGGTTAGATTATAACTAATGCAATTGAAATCTGCAAGGGTATACAAACTTCGGCGTGCCGAAGTTAGCTTCTTTTCTTGTTTATATATATAAAAAAAAATGTTCTAGTTATGTCGTCTTTTTTCTCGGATTGTTTTAGGAAGATATATCAAACAGAGCACAGATTTATTGACTACGTATCGCAGCGTAAAAATATAGAATTTTGTGTCAAAATATAGATACCATCTACCAACCCTAGGTAAAATTTATTTGGTATTAAACATATAAACAAGGTTTTCAATAGTTACTTTTCGAACTATACCAAGTATTTTGCCTAGGTCTTTTATAAATCGAAAACATATTTGAATCTTACCTGGATTTATATTATCTTGATTTGTAAATTACATTAACTGGATTATTATCCCTGTCAGTGCGCACCTGCGTTGACCATTGGCGGGGAAATCACTGCCATGTGGGCTAAAAGCTGCCAAATAGTTGCGAATTGCCAGGTGTAGGAAATAACTGCGCCCCAACAACTCGCGTCGCATTTCGCATTTGCATGCTCAAATTAATTGATTTATATATGCATATGGCTAACAACAAATACAAATGCTCTCGCGGAAAACACAAAAACAAGAGCCAGCAAAAAAATTTGACCCAATCCAAAGCACACACAAAAAGATTTACCTGCGCAAACATTTTTGCGCGTAAGTCAAACATTTGGCACACACATGAGAAAACAATTTATGCGGCTGTCAGCCAACACATCGGACCTGGCCAACAAACAACAACACTGCGGATCCGACCGCCCAGCTGACACATGCAAATCGGCTGTGGCCAAGTCAATGGCCAACAAAGCGATAAGTTTGGCAAAGACAAAAAATAAGAAAAATATAATGGAATGTCAAGCTCCAAATGCGATTGAGATTTTCACCAAACATGCTTGACAATTTGTCAGAAATTTACAGGAAACTTTATATAGATTCCATCAAACCAAGCACATTTTACAGATTCCTAAAAATAATCCCTAAGGATCAGCTTTATGAACTGAATTCTTTGTTTTCTACATTTCTTTTATTTTAAATATTTATATAATCTTCCAATCTAATCTAAGAGTCTATAACATACACCAGTTCAACGGCATCATAGGCAAAATCCTGTGCAGAATTCATTAACTCTCGTCTCATGTTAATGCTCTGTGGCATAATTTTCAATTAAAATTAAATTTGTTTTGTGTGCGACAAATTGCGGAAAAATGCAGTCATTTATATTTATGAGATATATGCGAAATGAAAAAGTGTCCACTCCTTGTTTGCCCAGGAAATAATATGTGAAATATCTGAGCGGTGGGAAACTGTGGGAATCAGTCGACGACTTTCAATGCAATTAACGTTGAAAAAATGCATAATTACATATAAAAGCTTATTATTAAAACTGATTTTGTAGCAGACAACGATGATCAGGTCTTTTGGGTGCTGGCTGATTATACATATATAAATTATGCATTGAATCAGGTGAAATTCAGGTTGGGCAAACACAAAAATTAATGAGGGATTTTGGGGACTTATTACAATGTTTAAAACTCTATAACTCTATATCAAAGAATATACCATTTGTTTTATAAATCTGAGATAAATCATAAATATTACTTTACTGATTTGGCCAAGCCTAAAGGTTTATTCTCCTTGCTCCTTGTACTTGCTAGCCTTGCGTGACTGCTGGAGCAAGCGAAGCAAAGTAATAATCCATACACCATACCCACCAAATCTGAGTAACTCTATGATTTACAAAAAGATTGATCATATAACTGCCTGGCAGTAACTTCAAAAAACCCTTCCTCGAGCCAAATTCCTAAAGCCGCCCACACCCGAATGCAAATTTATGGTTGTAATGAGCCAACAACACAGCAGCCCAACAAGCCGAAAACTTATGTAAGAAGTTTACAAATTAATCGTATCGAGTTGGAGTTTAAAAATATTTCTGTATATTTACGCTGCAATCTGAGACAACCACCACCTCCAATGGAATCCTAGCCCCGAGCGGCTATTGGTCCGATTACGTATTTGTACAGAGAAATGAATGTATATTTTAACACAGAATTGTATGTACATTTTTATAGAAACTATAAAAGATTAAATAACTTAAAATAAATTGCAAGATGTTCAATTTTCTATAATAAAATTATGAAAACTTGCATAGTAAATGTTTCCGCCAACCAATTATGTTTTTAAGCATTAAATATGTAAAAAAAACTACACTTTTCCAAATTGAAATCACTACAAATATCTAAAATAAATGTTTTTGCCAATCAATTATGCTTTTAAATATATAAAAAATACATAATAGTAACCAATTTAATATATATTTCTGTAATTAAAATCCCCAAAAACTAGGTTAATTTCTTCCTGTGCCCGAACTAAGCATTAAGCCAAGCAGTTGCAGTTAACTGGAATTGGTGGGTGTCTTATGGCCAAGAGATTAAAATCAGGAGACAACAACGAGAGCGGTTCTAACCGTATTTTTCGTATTAAATTTTATTTGGCAACTCGAACTGAGCTGAAAGTTCTTTGTGTCGGCGCATAAAACTAGTTGGGGTTTGGGGATTTAAAGTTTTGGGCATAGCCAGCGTATAGATTTTATTTGTAGTTTTTCTTTTTGGCTGCGTTCATAATTTAACCATGCAACAGGGAGTGGGGATTTCCAGGTGGCAGGCAGGGAGCAGAAGGGGGTTTGGGATGGAGGTGGATTTTTGATACTGGCTAGACAAAGCACCTTTGAGCTATTTGCGGCCATTGAAAGCTGCACGAAAACTGCGCTGCCGAACTGCCGGCGAAACTGAACTCGTTCGTTTTGTGGCATTGTTTTAGGTCTCTCTGCTCAGAGGTTTGGCCAGTCGACGGACCGACTGACGGTTTATGCAATGCATTTAGTCAATAGATTAAGGAGGCCTGTGACTACACACTATATATATATATATATATATATATATATATATATGTTTATACATCTAGATTTATATATATATGCCCGAGTGTGTGTAACAAATCGTGACTGCATGAGGCTGCCGTTAAAATATACGACGACTGGCGATCGAGCGGCAGGCATGAAAAACAATTTTAGCTCAGCTTTTTTGTCCCCATTTTTTAAGGTGGAGCTCGCGACAATTTTTTCTCGTAGGCCTTAAAGATGGCAATTGCATTGATTATGGCCGACAGTAATCTGTACAAACGATGGGATATATCGCAGGGATATTGAATATAATTTACAGCTTCAAGTCTTGTACTGTCTAGAGAGGCTGTAAATGAAACAAGCGTCTGACGTTGTTGAGTTGATATTTCAAACTGAATTTATTTCTTAAAATCCTAGCTTAGGTAGCTAACATGAGAATGGAAAGTCCTTATCTCTAGACCCACGGATCGGTATATCTCCGACCGCGGGCAACCTTTTATGGTCTTTATCTGTACCATGTGGTGACCACTCGCAGGAGGTCATATAACCCACCAAGCGTTCTAGGTACCTAGCAGAGTTAGGTATGCACACATTTGCTAGAGTGCAGGACATCTGCATCCCAGACGCAACAATATGGTGTTGTTTATTGCTTAAAGATAGACAGGCTCTTATCTCTTATATATATATTTATATTTGTGTGTTCTTTCTGAACATTCTGCCAAAGGCCCGGCAAGCTTGACATTTAGTTAACAATATATTTTAGTTTTGACATTTGTGCAAACAA
>VNJR01005137.1:0-58158 GCA_008042585.1 Drosophila punjabiensis
GTTATTTATGGATATTAAAGAGAATTTCTGCCTTATTGAACTGTCAACCTTAAGCCAAACAAATTGCCAGGAAAATCAGGGAAACTATTTCGGAAAAGTTGTGAGCTTTTTTTTTCGTGGTCATAGAAATCAAAGCAGCAGCCAACTTTTGATTATAACAAATGTCTTGCGGCTCCTGAGAGATGTGGAAATGATTGCTGGTGGGCAAAAAAAAAAGGTGGATGTATCTGTGGGCGTGTGTTGGCCTCCGACAATGACACTTGATAATAAATCTCTTTTGGCCAGTCTATATATATGAGTCCGTACGCCATGCGCCATTAGAAATGTCTAGGGACTCGGCCAACAATATAGCCAAATAAGATACGAGTACCAGCAACGAATTCGGGCCAGAAAA
This sequence comes from Drosophila punjabiensis, assembly GCA_008042585.1. Classification (NCBI taxonomy): domain Eukaryota; kingdom Metazoa; phylum Arthropoda; class Insecta; order Diptera; family Drosophilidae; genus Drosophila; species Drosophila punjabiensis. Next base: position 395 of record VNJR01005137.1, read on the forward strand.
ATGTAATTTCAGTTTGGCACGAAACAACTTTCGTATAAGTTACTGTCGGTTTGAAATGGTCAGTTCAATTTGAGGGCTTGGCAGAAGGATTTGCAGATAGATTTCCAGAAGACGGCAATTTAATAGGAACACTGGAAAATTCTTTAAAGATAAGATATAAACCTTTATATTTTCAAAGAATGTTAATCGTAATTATAATAATTCTGATAAGTATTTCTGTTTTATTTGTATAAATTAATATTTAAGAAGGTAGTCTGAATTATTTAAGGTTTTTCTGAGCCATATTCCACTGATTGAAATATTTATTAATGTAAATAAAATAATATAAATACAAAAAATATTAAACATTATTTAATTTCAAATTTCCTTAAAGGAATTGCTTGAAATATTTTTTAAATTAATTATTACCACGTTAATTAATTAAAAATATATTTATTTCTATAATGTATATAATAGAATTTTAGGCTTTCATTGAGTATTGTGTAAACCCTAAAATAGGCTTCCTTGAATATTTCAAAGTGTAAAAAAATATTTAATAATACATTTAGAATTTCCCTTAAGACTCTACAATCGTTACAAAAATTACAATAAATAATCGTTCTACCTGTGTTCAGTTAACCACATTACAGATGAATAATTTTTACAATTAAAGACTTTAAAGATTTTTTTTATGAATTCAATATATACAAGGATATTTTTTAGGTACTCTTTGCATTTTACCCATTCCCGATCATTTACTTTTATTTATTCCAATAAAAAACGGAGACCAAAGTAACTGCCTGTCACAGGCCATAACTGGACAAGGCTTTTCGCTCCTTCTTACCACTTTCGGGGGCTGGTCAATGAAAAACTTTTCCATTTCCTCTAGTCAATGACAGACTCTTTTCATTAGGCAAAAGGCACTCGACGCAAAGTTGGCGGAACTTTTCCCTTGTTATGGCTGGTTCTTGGGCTCTGGGCCGGGTCTTTGGACCTGGACTTGGACCTGGACTTTGGCCAGTGGCTGCGAGGCTTGTGACATGGGCAGACATTCCACAAGTCTGCGCAAGTATGACCATGTAATGGCATGTGTTTTGTCGGCTTTCAGGAGTCACTTCACCTCGAACTTTGGACTAACAAACATTCGTTTTCCTCTGCTTTTTTTCTCGTTGCAGACATTTCTCGGGAAGCCTTTAAGCCACCGAAAAACAGGAACAACGGTAAGTGTCAAAAATGGTTAGTGATACCAGGCAAAAGAGGTGGACAGAGTGGGTGTTTCCCCTTTTGTTTTGAGTGAGTGAGTGAGTGACATTTGCCAGAGCGCCTAATTGTAGGCAATTAATTTCTGGCACATCAAAGCAACGGAAGGAAGTTTAACCGACAGGCAGAGCAAACAAGGAAGACAGCAAAGCAAATGCAGCTGGTGTCCGCTCCTGGGGGTTGGTTTCCTACGCCTGGCCTGGGTTTTCCCTGCCCCAGGAGCCGCGGCTCTCGGCTAACCGCACCTTTTTAACCCTTTGAATCCGGCTCGGGGGTAGAACCGGAAACCCCATGCAGCTCTAATGTGTTGGCCAAACAGAGGGAGAACGAGAAAGAGCCTGGCCGAAAAGCAATTTGCTTGCCATTGCCCGGGCGTTAAGTAATAATGAAGAACGGAAAGCGGCAAAGGCCATATTAGATAGTCATGATGGCGTGTACGCAATATCAATGACTCGCTATATTTTTGAGAGGCACAGTCGGAGTTAGGAAAATGTAGTTTTAGTCTTTTGGAAATTAAAATTATTTAAAAATAAAAATCTATTTTGAATTTTTCATGCTTAAGCTATAATATATTACATAGAATGATGATGAATTATTAATTTCTTTTGTCATTATAATAGATACATGTAAAGTATTTTTAAATACTTAAAAACCGCTAAGAGACTAATCATGTGTGTAATAATTTTTCTTGAGAACAATTGTTTTTAAATACTAATAGTTTTTAAAAATTAAAATTATTTATAATAATTTATTTAATTATATATTTACATTAAATATAAATGCGAATTAATTATTTTTTCACAATATAAATACAAATACAAACTTTGCTCTTAACTCTGTTAATACTTTTATATTGGTGATTTATTTATTTTAAACACCTATTAAATATATATTATGTTTTATTCATTAGTGTTATTATTATGTTGACCTCAACTGTATTTTGATATTCTTCATGCTACTTTTTGTGGGGAGGCCTGACTTATGGAGCAGGTCAAAGGGTGTGATGGCCAAATAAAATATTTATGAATTGCCCAGCCAACGACGAACCGAACATTTTTGGGGAGCGATCTAATTGCATTACCCGAGATATCTCCCAGTCGATAAGTCCTAGGAAATAACCCGCCCTTGCTCCCTAAGTAGCACACTGGTGCGAGGGAGTGTGTGTGAGCGAGTGGGCAAGGGATGGTCGTGGATTGTGGATTTGGGGACTGAAATTGGAATTGGTTCGGCTTTTTGGGTAATTGTGGCTACAGGGCAAAAGGCATTACAAGTGCGGAACCTGTATTCCCGCTGCTTTTCTGGGGGGAGGGTGTAATTTTCCTGGTTTGGGGGGTTGTATTGCCTGCAGACACTGTTGCGGCGAAAATTTGCGAAATCAATCGTGTGGAAATTGTACAAAATGGCTTTTCGAACGCTAAATCAAAGGAAGGGAGAGAAGTCGAACCAAGTGGCAATGCGCTTGACAAAGGATAACACAGAAACGAGAATGTAACTACAAGGATACAGAAAATATATGAGAATCAAACCTTAAAATAGAACATTAAAGATTAAAGATAGAATAGGTATTACAAGCTTAAAGATATCATTAAAAGTGATGTAACAAGGGAATCATTAAATTAGAAAAATGTTTGCAGCTTATCCGTAAAAAGTTGGGAAGTGAGTCATGGAAAATAATATATTAAATTTAGATTTAACGAATAAAAACTATACAAATGCCTCTTAAAGCACTTTAACTTTACAAAATGTCCTTTTTTCATTACAAAACTCCTTGTTTAATTCCTTGAAATGTATTTGCCTTACACTTTCATTTGTTGTTTCTGCCATCAAATTCTATTTCAACACATTCACATGTAAATCGCTATTGCCTCTTCATTTCTTTCTTCCATTTCGCAGCTTCCACTTTCCTCCCTTTTCGCTGTGTATATCTCTAAGCGTTAATGTGCTCAATTGTTTGTTTGCCTCGTGCCTCCATTCGCCGAGTTTTCTCCCGTTTTCCACATTTTCCCGCCCAGGCCGCTTCATTGTCAACGCAGCGCTGTGAAAATTAATCAAAAAAACTTTTGCCAAACAACATTTTCAATTGACAATTTAAACTTTTATCTTGGAAGACATTTTACATAAAAGTTTTGTGTTTTTAACAACTAAAAATGAAAAATGCCGACTGAGCAGAGCCACTTTTCCGTTCCTTAAAGAAGAGCTGGAGCTGGAGCTGGAGCTGAAGCTGAAACTGAAGCCCGGGAAGGGAAGCGCCAAGTCACTTGAGTAGGCAGCTCACAGGCTATCAAAACTTTTGACGCTTAACTTGGCAGCACCAGGAATCCAGGCGGAGGTGGGTAAAAGGGCTCCTGAAGGGGGCTTTTTGTCTTGCCATTGTTGTTGCTCTCTGGGCCTGATGATAGGCTGCGTAAGCAACGCACAATGCTCGCAAAAGTGGGCTCTGAAAATAGGTAAATATTTGGGGGCAGTGCCCAGAACCAACCCCTTTGGGGTTAGCAGGAGGAACCAAAAGCCTTTGCAACAAGGCGCTGAAACCAGAGACCAGATGATACCACCCCATATCTGTGTCCACAGAGCACATGTACTTTAAAAGGTTTATGCGGCGCATAACAAGTAAAATTTTAACACCTGGAAATTAAAATTGACTTGTAAAATACTTGATTTTATGCTTCCAAAACGTATTTAAAGCTTATTCAAATATAAATAAATTGTATAGAAATAATAATAGTTTAAAATTGTTGAGTTATATTTTTTTATGCCACTGAATACAAGAATTCATGAAAACGTGAAATTAAAGTCACCCATGTTTATGCGGCAGACGGAATTTCAGGCATTTATATTAACAGAGATGCCACACCTATAGAATTATTTTAGCAGGATTCTTATCAATAAACAAATATAATTAAAAAAGTCCGATAATTTTCGTCCTCATTCATCTGGGCGGCATTAGTTCAATCTCATTTAACTAGTAATACTTCTATTTTAAACTAGTTATACTTTTTACTTAAATTTTTTCTTCATAATTGCGACGTTGCCACCTTATTTAACAGTCCTGAATACATGAAATACAATTCATTTATTGAATTCATAAATTCGACCTTGCAAAATCACATAAATTGGCACCGTAATTTGTCAATATATTAAAGTCTGATTAAATTTAAAGTCTTTACCAACAGTATAGATAAGCAAATATTCACAATAAAGTCCTAAAATTCTTCTTAAAGGTTTATTTTGCAGCTTTTACTTTATTACTTTCTAATTAGCAATTGTTGCCGCATAAACTTTCAAATAATCCAACTAACCAAACAAAAGTGATTTTGCTTTTTGGTCGTGTCTCTCAGTATTTATTTACATTTTACAAGTCACAACCAAAAACACACGAGCACGTGAAGACAAGGAGCCAAGGAGGAGAGGATGAGTCCTGAAACATGACAACAAGGCGCAAAATTATGCACAGAGTTGCCATTTGCCGTCTCCCTCACACTGGTGCGGTCCTTGGGGCCGCAAAACGATGAAATCCCAGCAGCGTTAGCGATGTCAGCGATGATGTTGCTCCTGTGTTGATGTTGCTGTTGCTCCTGCGTTGTTGTTGATGTGTGTGCGACAGGCAGGCAGCAACAAGGTGGCATGAAGCCAGGATACACACTCCCAGGCTTAAGGAGGGGCGGCACCACATGTAGGAAATTCAATATGGCGTCAGGGCTGCTCCTTCCGACTGCCAACTGCTGACAGATGACTGCCCTTGTGACTCTGCCCACAAAGTAAGGCAAGAAAAACCAACAGAGGCAGCAGGAAAAGCAGCGACAATCAACTAGGAGCAGGTCTGTGGTGTCATATGCCGGGCTTGGATAGTAAATTTCTTCACAGTCTAAGGACGATATTATACCCTATTATGCAACACAAAGTAGTCTAGAATTTTGAAATAGAAATATCGTATTCATATAACTTCTGTTGCTAATTAAATTTTTGTTTGTTCTTAAATGCTTGAGATACTAAATCAACCTATATTCCCCATATTTCCCAACAGTTCATCATTATTCTCACATACCTTCATTCACAGCCCTTTCCTCGCATCGACAATATGGCTTTGATGATGTTTTCCCACCCGATGATTTCCCTTCTTGTCAACATCAGCAGTCGCTCTGATTTTATTGTAAGCATTATTTGGCGAATTTGTGCTGATTCCGATTTAGTTTGATTTCGCTCTGAGCTGTGCAAACTTTTCAGCGGCTGAAACTTTGAACATAAATTGCTTATCGCATTCGCTATTCTCCTCTGAGCACATATATATGTACACGATAGGGCCTAAACAATAATTTTCATTTATGCCGAAAGAGAGCGGGGGTAAAGTTAGGCAAGTTTGCCTGTAATCCAATTTACCTAACAACAATTACGGAAAAAGGCGAGCGCAAATTATGTATTATAATTTATGTTAATTACTCAATTACATTTGGGCCCCAGAAGCACCAGGAGCAGCGGCCGAGAGGGGTGCTCCTCCGGCTCCACCCCCAATTATAAATTCCAAACACAAATGCGCCTCATTAATAAATATGAAACGTCAATGGGGGCGAGCGACACTATCACCGAAGAGAAAGGGGCGGGTTCTGAGAGGTGTGGGCGTGCCGCAAAGATTACGCAAGAAATCAATATTCAAGTGGGCCCAAAAATGGGGTTGAAGCACGTGGAGAAGGATACTCCAAGACTCTCGACCTCTCTCAGCCTGGGCCCTTAAATTTAAATAAATTACACACGTTCGACTTTTTCAGTTCGACTAACATTCTGCTTCTTACCTAATCTCATGGCATTCTCCTTTTCCTGTGGGTTGACATACGAGCCGGTAATTTTTCAAGGGCAACTTCCAGAACTCCAGAAGGTAAAACAAAAGGGAAGTCAGAGCTGAATGCACCGTAAAAAGTCAGGGGTGGGTTTTTAGGAAAAGAAAATAATCATTATTTGCATTTCCGACAAAAAAGGATATTTCGAAGCTAAAAGAAAATTTATTTAAAATATCTTTAATCGTTTTAATAAATTTAAAAAATTTCAATCAATAGATGAAACCCCATATATAAATCGTCATTTAAAGGTTGCGATATATTGGTTAAATAATAATTCTGGGATAATAACGATATTATAACGTTTAATTGTATATATTGATCGATATTAGTTATGATTTTTACAGTAAGGCTAACATTATACTTCTTAACAGATTCTGATTCTGAAAAAATTAAATTAAACGATTAAAGATGAAATAAAGACACATTTATTTAGAGTGCATAGAAAATGGAAGCTTTGGGTGTGTTTTTAGGGGAGTCCCCCCCATATTAAGCAATTTCCTCGTATGTTTTTTTATCCTGCTCCATTTTCATGCCATTGCCAGGCTGGGAAAGATTAATGAGGTTTTTTGACAGCGAAAAATTAGGCAAAATGTGATTTAAGGGTTGCTCGGGACCAAAGCCCACCTTTCAGCCATTTTCCCCCATTTCACTTTGCTGGTGTGGCCAGAGATAAGCTTCGAAAAAAAGAGAGTGGTAGATTGGTGCGAATGGGAGTTAGGGATGGATGGTGGGGAAAGCGGAAAAGCTCTGGGCAATTTATTTTATTTGCCAAATAGTTATATGGAGCACGGCAGTCAGGCAACACTATTTATTTGATGATGTATTTTTATTACGAAAGAATTTATTAGATCGTGTTTGCTTCCCTCTCGGAGTTTTGTTTCACCGAAACGGAAAAAACAGATGTTGGCCAAGCTTTTTGTTTCACTTAAGTGGCCTAGATGGAATATTTATGGTTTTCTGGTTTATGAGCGTCCATTTATGAAGAGCATTTCTGTTTTAAGTTGGGCGGAGAAGCATAGGTGCTGGAAAATTCAATGGTTTTAGATTTCATTAGCTATTCGATTATATTTATTCTGAGAATATTTGTAAATTATGAAGCCTTGCTTTTTTCACTATGTTCTTAATTTAACAATTTCTACAAGGTAGAAGTGTAATTTTATGAAAACGAAATTTAAAATAAAATACATTTATATTGCCTTAACAACTTGAATACAATTTTAAACATTTAAGTTTGACATAGGTTCTGAGTAATACCTTCCTGAAATTATTTTACTGTAAGTCATCTTATATACTTACCATATTTATCCAACAACTCGTTTAAAATGTATTATAAAATTACTTACAAACATTGAATCTGCAAGAGAAAAATTGCTTAATAATGCATATTAAGTGAATGGCCTCAACTCGAATGATTTTCTTCGTAGGTCAACCACGCTTTCGCGCCTTTTTAAAATTTCGCCATTGCTTCCTTTAAAGCCGGCCTGGAAAATTCATCAAAATTAACTCGTTTGGAGTGCGAATCCTCTGCTGAGATGTTTTTCACGCGACGCACTCTGCACAGACTTCCTGCCTCTGGACGGGAAGCCTTTTCCATTTTCCGACCTAGGCCATCTTCTTCCCTTTGGCTCACTTCCGTCCGAACAACCGCTGACAGCTTAATGGCCGCCTGCTCAAACATTTAAAAATGAAAACGAACCGAGAGAGACGTTGGGGAAAATCTTTTATTTTCATTTGAATATGGGGAAAAGTCTTCTTTGTAAGCATATGATTTACAGACCGCCAACGATTCGCCTTCGTCATATTTTTTTGTGTTCATTTTTCCTCGGCATTTTTACGCAATCCGCCAATGAAATTGTTTGTCAACGCATTAATTCTTTTGCCGGCAACAATCTCGATGATTTAATAAGCGATATATTTATGAATTCATTTGCCGATTGAAATTCCTTAAGCATTCGAAAAATGTTCTCAACTGATTGTGCAATTAATCAAAGTTTGCATTTTCTGAAAATTTGAATCAAAAATATTTGAAACTTGGTGCTCTCCATCAGCGCCAACAGAAATATTTCCTAAGCATATATCCGAGCTCCCAGTTGATGGGAAATGGTCGAAATCGTTGAGTGCCTCTAGATCAAAGGCAAATCGTATTGCAATCAATTTCTTCGTTCCGCTGCTAATGAGCCAAATTTGATTTTATTGAGTTGTGCGTTGGGTTGAAGCGGTTTTTGGTTTTCGGTTTTTGGCCTGGTTGAGGGTAAAATGACGTCAAGACATCCTGGGTAGATGATGACAGACAGTTGTGTGAGGCCAGGAAAATCAGGGGTTATTTGTTTCCATTTGCCTAAGGTTAAATTCTAATTAATTACATTAATTAATTACCATAAATAAATGTTTTAAAATAAGAACTATACTTTAATGCTGCTTATACTAAAAGCTAGTTTTATAAATGTGAAAATAATATTTAAATTGTGAAATTCACCCTTTAATTTCCGTTTTTTACATTATTCATCTGATATTTTAATATATATAACCTTGTTTAGCGGTTTCGTGTCTTTTCCCGCGCGTTTTCCTAATTTCATGCAGCCTCGTTCGTAGCCCCTGAAGCAGAAAAATAAAATGAATGCTTGTAAACATTTTCGGTCCCCATCGGTGGTCCCTTCATACATTTTTCGGGGGCCCTGGCGAAATTAATAAATTAACTTCCTTGTGTCATAAATCATTTCGGTTCTTCTTCACCAACTGCGAACATTTTGCGCCATTAAGCAGCCGACGGCTTCCTCTGGTTGCGGTACTTTTCACTTACCCTTAACCAGAGCAAGGAACCCGGGCCCGAGACCGAAAGGAACCGCAGAGACCCCAAGCACCATTATCATCATCATCGTCCACATTCCAGGGATTTCATCATGAAGCTTGCATAATCAACGTGTTACAGCTGCTGCTGTTGCTCCACTTGGCATAGGGATAGGCCTAGTTAAAGGGATGGCTTTGGGTACACAACGGAAAATTAAAGTTATCTTTATACCAAACACAAAATCTTAGGTTAATATTAAACTAAATATAATATATTATATAAAAATAAATATACAAAAACATATACTTAAAAATGTTGTAATGTATAAATATTATGCTTACAATGAATTAGGTAACTTTGTGACATTTCTTAAACAACTTTTAAGAGTGTTGAAACTCTGCCTTTTATATAATAAATAATTTGAAATAAGTCTTTAAAGACATGATAGCTTCTGGTATTACTTTTTCGAGGTTTTAATTTTACTTGAATGCACTCTAGCCAGTATTAAAAATCTCTTAGTTGGATAAACTATCGGGGGTACCATAGGAATCGTTGTTAAAATATTTCAAAAATTAGGCTACAATATTTTACAGCATACAAAAAACTTATTTCAATACCTTAATGAGGTTTGGTCTATTCTTCTAATGTTTTATCCATGTGTTGTTAAGGTGCGTTTTTCTGTTAGTACAGGTTCTTCACTTAATAAATTCATAAAAAAAAAAAAAATACCTTAATAATTTTATTGCATTAATTTTGGCATATTTTCGAAGGGCTTAAAGCCCTCAGTAGGTTCTATTATAACTTTTACTTATTATACAAGATGGGATTAAAAATGTTGTTTAGTTTTGTTGTCATAAAAAATACTTTTCATAAAATTAAAATAGTGCTTTTGACAATTTTTAAAATTAAATTAATTAAAGTCATACTTATAAATTTAAAAGTTAGCTTCAATTTGAATTTAAAAAAAAAAAAAAACTTTAAACTATTATTAAAATTATATGAGTCTTAAATAAATAGAAATAGCTTCAAAATAACTTATTTTTGAGACAATTCTCTAATCGATATTAACCCTAGATAACTTTACTTTTCATGAATCAAACATTGTTATATAGCAATTTAACACTAATAAACTCCTAATGTTATATTTTTATTTTCCCTGTACAAGCATGACCACCAAAATTTGCCTGCACCCCAACACCCGAATCATAATTTGTGCTTTACATAAATTAATGACCCACCCCCTGTGCGGAGGTCTGTTTTTGATTTCATTCCGAACAAAAAATGCTCGCACATAAATTTCGTGAGATTGTTTGTGGCGGGGCAGGAACGCGAGGCAAAAACAGATTCTTAAAGGTGTCCAAAGGTTTTTGCCCCACTAGATTTCCACTACTTCCTGTTCGGTGCTTCTGGGACTCTGCTCCCCGATATCGCCCTCATCCTGCGGCTCCTTCTGTTATTTACACACTTCTTCATGTGTTTTATGGCATGTTCTCTTGGATTTGGCGAGGGGCAGGAGTCCCTTGCAAAGATTTATGAGTTTGTCCTCGGTTTGTTTCTCTTTGGGCCGTGGGGTTGAGTGTGTGATTGTGGCCCCTTAACCCCATACTGCCTCTTGGCTTTAATATTTCAGTTGGGCGAATGTCTCCATAATATCAACGGGCCCCACACTAATTTGCTCTTCAATATTCAACCTCGAATTGAGTTGTTGCCTGGGTCAAATCAATATTTACGACATGTACGAGATTTGCTTGCCTTTCTCCAGTTTAATTGCCACATTCCCCCGGCCCTCGCCTAGTCCTCTCACCCACACTCGCTGTAATTGTCGTAAACTTTTCCCCAGTAAAAATTAACGATCATAAAGTAGAGCCATGAAAATTATACCGAATAACACACAAAATACAAAGGAAAGGCAACAAAAAGCGAGCTGAAATCATAATAAAAATGCATTCATAAACATGAAATACGATGTGAGGCCGGGGTGATGTTCTAAGCGTGAGTCTATTAAAAGCGCATAAAAATAACTTCCCGATTTTACGAGGTCTAAGCCCAGGCATAACCCGGGGCCCCGGGGCAATGGGAGTTGCAGGGAAGAGCTGCCGGGAGGGAGACAGTGATACCCTCATCGCCATCATAATCATCATGTGGTCGCCGTGTGCGGCAGGGGTTAGCCTTTCAGTTCAGACCCCCTCTGCTGCACTGGCGGGTTAATTAAATGACGCCAGTTTAGTTTTCGTGCCGCACACGTGTTGGCAATTGTGGACGAGCCAGCGAGAGGGGCCGTGTAAATGCATTTTCCCTCGCCCAATTCACATTTCACTTTTCCCCTATTTTCCCGCCTCAGCTGCTCCACTGATGGCCAGTGTAATGGATGGTATTGAATTAGAATATGTCTCGTAAATGGATTAGAAAAACTGTTTTACGACACAGAATATATCTGGCAACATCTGTATTCGGATGGATACACTCGAAAAGAGTCTGCAGATGAGTTTTATGTTTTCCAAGAGCTAACAGAAAAGCTTATAATTTATGGCTAACTAAAACTTAAAGTTGATGCTCGTTCTTGATTCGAATAAAATTGTACTTAAATGTGTTTATTAACATAATAAAAGAAGTAATACTTTAAAAGTATCAATCGAATTTTTCTCTATAACGGAATGACTTAAGTTTTTTTATCTTAAAATAAAAAAAGAGGATAAAGGAATTGTATACCCTATTTAAGAACCAATATAAATAGAGACATATAAAATATTTCATAATTCTCTCTATAAAACATGACACATTTGATGCATTAGGGATATATCGATACAATATCGATATTAGATAGAGTAAAAAGGATATCGATACAGCTAGATATAACTTTAAAATAAGTATCGAATAATATCGATATACTATAAAAATAATATATCTGCATTGTTATATAACTTTTGTCCAATAAGTTTAAGATATCTCTGAATTTATTCTTTTGATAATCTTTTATTTCTGTTTCCATTAACGTTACTGTAATCTAAGACATTCTTTTGTTACACATTTAAGAACTTTAATAAATCAAAGAAAACATCGATTTATTGCAAATATATCGACCTGTTAAATTATATTTAGATAAATATAGAGATATTATCGATAAATTCTGGCTTCCTTACTATGCTCACATCTTGAGCCTTGACTGCAGTTGAGTTATTTATTTATTTATTCCCTGCTAGTTACGTCCTCTTAGCTTGATTTATTTTGCAGACCCTTTCGTTCCTTGAGGTTGTTTTTTGCACTTCTCTTAATTAAGAAAGTATTTCTTTTAATTTAAAAGCTGTTCGTACATTGCTGGCTGCACCATACGAACCCTGTCCTGGTTCCTGGTCCTGACAGCTGTCAATCTGGGCAGGAGGTCCATCCCATGACGGCACCGCCCCCTCAAATTCCCCCAATGCCCCCGCGCGGTCAAAAAAAAAAACACAAGAGGCTTACTTGCAATGTCCAGTACCCAATGTTGTCCACATAGCCAGCCGTCATAATTGATGAATTTACGGCATTTCTTGGAAACGAATCGAAACGAAACGAGCCCCAAGTCTGGGCCTCGCCATCAATATGAGAGGCTACTCGAATTATTTTCTGTATTCCGAATGGTTCAATCTCTTTGTTTTACTTTGTTTCGAGCGAGGCAAACGTGCGAATTGCTCAATTCCTCAATTCCTGGCAGCCCGATTCTTGCCACGCTTGGAAATCTTGGCGCGGCGGCTTTTCATTGACCGCAACCGAATGGCAGAACAAGCAATGTACTCGTACTACAAAAATATGCGAGTGTAAAACCGACAAAACTCATTTTCAAATTGTTCGGCGACTACGTGACTTCCGCGAGAAATAATCTAGAGTGTGTTCTGTCTTCTGTGTGTGGAACCCTTTGATGACTAGGAGTGCAACGGCAATGGAGTGTGGGCACTACTAATAAGGAAAACGGTTGACGGAGTCAACAAATTTTTAGAGTTCCTGCCTGCACTTGGAAAAAAGAAAGGAGTCATAAGCTGAAAATGTATAAAAAATATCAGCATAATAGTAACCTCAAATCATTCTAAATTTTTAAAGCAATCTCCTTTTGGGTTCTTGTTTTTTCCTGATATTAAATTTAGAGAGATACCACACATAATTGCTGTGTAGCAAAACTATCCCATTTGTTCCCCCTCCAAAGAATAGGCTATAAATTTCATATATCAAATTAAGACATCAGACATGAGTTAATTGCATTTCATAACTGCCCAACTCTCGCCCCCATCGTCAATTAAATCGAACACAAATCATTTGTGATAATTATCGTTCCGATGATCAGAGCATTTATCTGTCACTTATTTATGGGTTTTTAAGCATTCAAATCGAATTGTATTTATATATATTAAACGGCCAAGTAAAATGAGCGAATGGAACATGAAATCGAAACGGATTGAAAACAAGGCAAAATTAAAGACGCCTTTAATTAAAAACGGGTTTTTCGTTACGGCTCTGATGTCTCCTTGATTGGTGCTTATTTTGTGTATGGCCAAGAAAGGCGAAAAATAAGTCTCATTAAGGCGGTGAAAGGACGCCAAGAAGAAGGTGGCCAGACGGCTGTAAAGTTGTCAAGTTAAATAGGAGCAGACTGCCAGAAAAAAAAGGGGGGAGAAGTGCCAGTTGATCTGAAAGTTTTTCCTTCTCACCAATGCCAAACACGTGCTGTTTTGCGGAAAATTCCGCCTTTAATGCCAAGGCAGAAAGCAGAGCTTTTCACTCCCTCGAAAAAATATCCTAAAAACCAGAAACTTTTTCATTCACTTGTTAAGCGCAGAGCAACTTTACGGCCTCTCTAGTTTCGTCTCATTTTCAAGTGGACCGGCCATAAATCTTATGTTAATTTATGCTAAAACTAAAGACCAAAACAAATTTCTGTTGTTACCACACACAAGCACAAGCGCACGCACACCCAGAGACGCCGAGATCCAGCCATATAAATACAAATATTTTGTTACCAGTTTTTATGCCTTTTGTCGTCGTTTGCTGTGGCTGTTGATGACTCTTTGGACCGGCTCTTTGGAGGAGCTCATCCACTTCACTCCGAAAAACTTGCTTTTGGCCCCGACTCGCTTGTCATAAAGAAATTTTAATAATGTGCGGCGCCAAAAAAGTTTTTTTTTCGTTCGTTGTTGTTGTTTTTACGAGCCGGCGACGTTTGGGAGTTTCATATAAAAGTGTTAAATTCAAATGAGCTCAGAATGGGCTAAAAAAGCCAAGCGGCAGGCTGAGCTGCGGGCAAATGGCTTTTCCAGCTGGGGCCAACAGTGCGTATGTGTGGTATGTCAGGTCATCAATAAAGCATTTATAAAACTGATTATATAATAAAGTTTGGCCAGAAGTTGGGGCAAATTACTTGCATAATATGACTTTGATAATATTTTTGGAATCATTAAAATAATATTTGAAATGTTCTCTTTGTTATTATTTCAGGGTTGTCTTCATCGTATAACCATCTCGTGAGTAGTTGAATAATTTGTAAGCCCCTACAAATTGCTAACTTCAATTTATTGAAATTTTATTTGATTGCAATCAGTCTCTAAGACATCTTTCCTGCAGAAACAAATTAAAGCTTACTTTTAAAATCCTCGAAACCAATCAAACATTTTTAATGCCTTTTCTTGCATCTTCCCGACAAAATGTCAGGCATTTGCTGCGCTTTATTGAGGTATTTGCCTAATTTGACTTGGCACCATCGCTCACTCTCCAGCTCTGTGATTCCCGCAGCTAGAGTGACCCACAAATCAAGAGGCATTAAACTGTCTGTCTCTCTGTCAATCCCCCCGAAAGGCATTCAACTATCTTGGGCATTTATCGCATCGCTATGGCCGCATATTTACATCAAAGTATACTTATGTATCCGGAGAAGATCTCCCCTCTCTACTTTAATGATGCGCATAAAATCCACGAAATCATTTACACAAATTAAAAGTTAACTCAGGCATAAAATTACCAACTTAACACCCGCTGAAACCTGAGAGAGGAGGGTCCATAATTTTTGCGAAACGAAAAATGAAAAACGAAAAACCCACCTGACTAGGCCACTTCCAGTTCCCTCTTCGCCTCGCCGCTCTTGGCGTTTTCCTTTCATTTAAATTTCCGCCACCACCCCCTTTGTTTTTCTTTTTATTTGTCTCGGAGCTTAGCTCACTCTCGGCGCCATTACCCATGTCTGTCGCCATGTAATTTGCAAATTTTCTAATTGTCGTTTGAAACTCAAGCCTTTTGCCAACACTTTGGAGAGTGACGTCCGGCATGGTCCGGTCCGGAACCGGCTCACTGAGAGTCCAGGTGTCCAGCTGTCCAGCTGTCCAGATGTCGAGGTGTCCTGGTCTCCGGTCCTCTGACTAGGTGTGTTTTGTGTTCGCTGGAAAGTAGGTCGGTCGGTGGCTAACGCAAAACTCAATTTAATTGAAGGTGTTCACTTCGCGGCGTCTCGTTGCGTTCGCTCTCGTTCACCCTGCTCTTTCCTTCAGCACTCAACTTTAATTGCAATTAAGTTTCAGTTTCAATTTTATAACCATATTTTTTCAGCTCTTTTTTCTCAGTAAATTGAGCACAAGGCCTTGGGGGCCATGCAAGAAAATCCAATTTATGCACGGAGCCTCTCAACTATGTGGTTTGATATTTTTCTGCATATTTTTTCATATTTAATATGACGTGTATGTGGAAATTGTAATCACAATTTTTGACATTTAATTATGGATACCCTGTTAAGGGGTAGCAAGCTTTTAAGGAAGAAAGAATCAGTTTACGTCTAGTTATGTCAGAAAGGAAATAGCTCAACAATTGATTGGTTTATTTATTAATTTTGAAATATATTTCTATTGTAAATTTATACCTTTATACCTTAATTTATAGCTTTTTATATAGTAGCAAATATTTTATTTCTTCTGTAAAATTTGTTATTTAAACTGTTCTTTATTGAAACATATCCAGGGCAGAGCCTTTTCGATTTCAAAAGACACCCCTTTCATCCTTGTAATTTATTTATCTGCATGTCAGTTTTTTCCTGGGTTATACCCCATAAATAATTCACAATTCATTGACATATTTTTATGAATATAACTTCCGATCGTTAAACAAGGCGCATAAAAAGCTGAGAGGGCAGCAACCGACCAACCAACTGACTATCAGCATCTGTCGGTCCCCTCCCTGTCGACTCCCCTGTGAAAAAAGCCCCGACTTTATAGGGAGGCCCATTAAAACAACATGAACGCATAATTTAATTTATATTTTTTCAAGCGTGTTCTCCACTCTGGGGCGACACTTCATTGTTGCTGAACAAACAAACTGGGGGAGTGGCGAATGGAGGCTGCCCGGCCCCACACATATACCCCTCGAATACCCCTCATATATAACCGAGTCATCGTCAACCTTTTCGGAAATATAATCACAGCATAAAAATCAATTCCAAACGCGTGTGCAGAGAGTAAACAGACAGCGTGGACCAGAGTCGCTGGCCAGAAGGGGGCATACGCACACATGGCATCGCCTGTGCCCCCAGAACCCCCAACACTGCTCCCCAATCGCTTCCATGCCACCGCACAAAAATGTCACACATTTGTTAAACATTCGTGGGTCTCAGTCTGCAACGGGTTGACACCCCTTCCCCCAGCTTTATTTTCACAATAAAAAAAAAAAAGAAAGAAGGAAAACCCTCTTGTCTCTTGTCTCTTGTCTCCGATTCAGCATCAGCTAAGTAAACAACACTGCACTGCCAAACTGCGGACGGGAAAATCAGCATCCAGATAAAATAAAATAAGCAAATAAGAAAAACAATCAAATAAATGTGGCCACAGTTCTGGTGTAGAAGTGCAGTATACCCCTTGTTTGAATATGAATAAAAATAGGAGAACTATGAGTATGTCTTTTCAGCAGTTTATTTTAGGTTTATCTTTAAAAATTTAGTCGTTAAATGATGGGGCTTTATAAATGAGATTGAGGATAATTATAAAAACACAGCTATTCGGGGGCTCAAAATGTGTCACTATTAGGGATACGAAAGGGTACATAAAATATTTTATTGCATACTTTTAGACACATATTTTTAGGCTTTAAAAAATCCTTGTGATTTCTGGGGCAACCTAAAGAACTTTATCTTTTTCTAATCTGATTTTTAATTAAGTCAAACATTACATTTTAATTATATCTACTCATTAATATGTTAATTGATAAGTGGCTTAAAATAGTTCATATTGATTCTGAAGTGTTAAGCCGTAAAGCCTTAAATTTTGTTATATCTAAGTAGATATTTATAAAAGATTACCAATTATTTCTTAATATGCAACAATCATCTGTTAAAAATAACATTGTTGAATATCTGGTACGATATATATATATTTATTTTTAAATATTTATATTATATACTCTATTAAGTCCACAACCTATATACCCATTTTCCCAGGGTACTTAGCTAAGCAAATCCGAAAGGAAAAAATGTCGCGCGAAAATCATAAATAGCTGGAAAACGAAGTCACCGCCTGGCAGGAGCCGAGCCAGGAGTCGCGTTGTAGGCTCAGCTCCTGCTGCCGGTTTTTCCTGCCGGCGACGAGGCGCAAATAGGCTGTCAGCCACATACCAAAATGTCCCCCCAAAACACCTCCCGCACCCCCTAAAGCCACCGAAGTCACAGATGTGTGTAGGCGCATTAATATAGCCAGAAAAAAAGCTATATATATATACGTATATTTGAGAGGAAAATGGGAAATACTTTTTTGTGATTTATGGGAATGTGTAGAGGAGCCCCGGAGATTTGCTGTGAATGCGTAGAGCCCCGCTGCATGCCGCCCCGACCCTCCCACCTTCTCAATGTCACACACAAAAATGTTTTACAAGCAATTTTCCAGCTGGTTTTTATGTGTGTTTGTGCATTCGTTTAACTATTTGGGCATAAAATATGACAACGATCCCCCGCACATTGTTCCTTTTTCCTCCCAATCTATAAGCTAAATTGTTTTTGCCTGTCGCCAGTTTATGGCCACGTGTTGGTGTCCTTCTGTCCTCTCTCTTGGCTCTTGGCTTTTCCCTCCTTTTTTTTCTGCGATGGCTCCACTCTTTTGTGTTGTATTTGAAGTTGAGTGTGGAAAATTTTTATAGCCAGTTGGCAATTTTTTCGAGCTCAAGGCAAGCGCCCAGCAAAAAGTTGTCATAAGTGTTAAGATACGGTGAGTATTGGCTAAGAGTGCTTACTGCAAAGAGTTGTGAAATTTAAGAATACTTAAATAAAGGAAATATATTTGTGGTTCTTTTATACAGAAGTAATTTTTAATTTGCAGAGTTGCTCCTTTAAAAATAATTCACACAACTCGAAGGCTTACTTTTAACATTTTCTTTCAGTTTCACATTTTATAATAACTTATAAGCTTACATTTTGTCTTATAAAGCTGAATAATTTTGTTTGATATCCGAGTATTTTATTAAAATGTCTTCCTAGCATTTTAAAATGTTAAAAATATTTAAAACGCTTAGTTATTACTGTTAAGGTGCTTCCCCATGAAGTTGTAGCTTTTTTTTAAGTTGTTGCTGGCGCTCTCGAGTGGCATAAATCTTCAAGACATCAACTTCAACAATGTATCGTTGTCTCTTGAGGCTGCCACATCTCTCGCCTGCCCCCGGCTCCATTGGTCTTTCTCCAAACCGTCAAGTTCAAGTGGCACTTGCCGCGTTTTTTAACAACTTCATAGATACAATGGGGCAGAAGATGAAATCCGCGGGCGAGGAGGCGCTGCCACAAAAAGTTTGCGTGTGCCACTTGTAAGCAATTTCAGCTGTCAATAGCTCTGAAATCTGAATACGGGCGAACATAAACAAATGAGCGGAGCGAAAACTGCTTAGGTTGACACCCGAGCGGGTCTAATAGCTCAAAAAACCGCCGAGCTGGCTATGGAAACTTGTTTCTAGACCCCGAATAAGGCATGTTGCGGCGTTGGTATTGGCAAACCCATTCTGCTGATTTGGCAAAACAAAGTGTGGCAAAAAGTCCCCGAGATTCGTATCTCACAGATGCAAAACGGGCGACCAGTGGTGATGCCACTCATCCATCCATCCATCCATCCATCAACAACTGTGACAAATGTCCATCCGGCAACCTTTGGGTAGCCACTCGAAATCAATTTGCATGGCATACTTCCCATACTTCCCATACCCGAAAGCCATAACTAAATTATAATTTATAGGCCCTAACCCCAGCTGCTGTCCGGCGGATTCCTTCTTCGCCGTCGCCTTGGCCCTCGCCCGCAAATAATTCCATTTCTTCGCTCCTCGCTCCGGCCAAAGGAAAATATTTTCAACAGTGGGTGGAGCTGTGAATATTGGCCATTAAATTTATGCCCAGAGATAATAACGCAAGCGGCAAGTCGTTATAAGTACAGGGGCCCAGACCTGGATGGATATTGCAGGAGCCGGGCGAAAGGAGCGATGAGGAGCAATGCGGAGAAACGAGGCACTGAGGATGCGATGCGATGACTAAAAATAAAATTATTGCTTAGCAAACTCGTCTCGAGATGCAAAGGCTGCGATAGAGAGACGGACTCGGACTCAGCTCCAGGTGGCGACGGCAGTGCCACTGCTGCCTGTGAGGAGGGGAGGGGCCAGCAGAGCAGAGGGAGACCTGGACCTGGCCGAGAGCTGGACCCGGGCACCTTGGCCAATTACCCAGAGCCCCGCGCTCTTGCTGTCCCTCGATTTCACTGCCAACCACAGAACAGTGGGACCAAATTATATAAATACTATTATTATAACTTATATATAAATGGTTAAATACTCGAAGGTTTTATTTTGGAAAAGGAAATACTAAACTACAGCTAATTCTTATATTTGTAGTATATGTTTCATTTAAACCGAAAAATTTAAAACAAAAAATAAAACCTTGGATTTTGTATAAGTCGCTTCCAGCTCAAAGATCTAGACATCTTTTGCAGCACGTTAGTTCTTTTTAATCTTTTTAATCTAATATGCATAAAGATCAAATATTCTTCTTAATGTGTATCTTTGACGAAATAATAATAATTTAAAAGACAATAGAAGCTAGTGGTATATGAAAAGGCTTAGAAAGTAACTAGATGCGTAACGCCAAAAGAATTTTTAGGACTCAATGCAATGCAGAGAGCTCAAGAGCCTCTCTCTTGTAGAGTCTCCTGTACGTATTCTTAAGCATTCTAGATCTGCACGTACATATAAGTACTTTCTATATTCTAACATTATGTAAAGAGATTTTTACGGTTTTTAATTTTGTGCAATCTAGAAAATCTCAACATTGTCCCATGCTAAAAAATTTTGGCATATGATAATCAAAATCTGTGGGCTTTATGCATTTTGTTAGTACAAGGTCTTTGGTATGAGCAAAATAATCTTATACTTAAGAAATGTCTACCAATTATTTATATAAATATTTTGTATCTGAAAGTGAAGTTTCTGCAACATCTAGTTTTTAGCTGCATAAATATTTTTGGTACACTTTTGATATGATCTCGAATCACTGTTTCGTCTCCTCACTTGTTTTGTATCTAACTGCAACAATATTTGGTTGCCAACTTTGCCAATGTATCAACAGCGTTTAGGCTGCTGCTGCTGTTGGCTCTGCTCGTGCTCCTCCAAGTTCTCCCGATTCTGCTTCTGTTACTCTAGGTTGTGGTCGGTATCGTTTGGTTTGTGTCCGTGTTTGTGTTTGCATTGGGGCTCAGGCTCAGGCTCTGGCTCTGGCTCTCGCTCGGACTCCAACTCGGACTCGGTCTCGGTCTCGGGCCTCAGTTTTGGTAAATATGTGTGGATGGGCCCTTGGCTAGCAGATTCCCCACTTGTAGGCAGCGACTAACAGCCAAGGCACACACGACCACAGTCCCGTCGTCATCCACGTCCTGTTGCTTAGTTAACTATGCAGTCAGCCAGCCTTTCGTGTGTTTTGCCCCCTTCCCGGGCTTCCCGGTGCTCGTATCTGATATTGCCAGCAGCCCACCTTCTTCCTCCCTGCCCCTCGTGCGGTGCTGTTGTTATTGGCTAACATGGATCCACAAAGTCATCAGCATCATCATCCTCGCAGGCTGCCGAGGCTATGGCCCAGTGGAGAGCTGTTTAGCTGTTTGACTCACCCGCCGCCCGGTGGCAGTCTGTTTGGGCTGCTAATATGCAAACAGAGCTGCCAACTTAATGAAATTGAAATGAGCAAATTAGACAACGTTTGTGCAATGGGCGGCGGGGGACTTGGCTGCGAGGACAGTGCCTGGAAAATGTTCCCCAAGTTGCAAGAGCAGCGCATTGGAAGGTCGACTTGGCCGAGAAGGGCAACGAAAGGAACTATAATATGTTGTTGAATTAAATGAAAGAACTATTTATATGCATGTAGGAAGTAAAACAAAAAATTTGCTTGGAAAACTATGCTTACAAACATTTATTGGGAATATACAAAAAGAATTAATTTTCTTGATAGAACAGAAAAGGGACAAGAATTTAACATTTTCAGAAAAGGGCTATAGAAAATTCCGTACTTTCTGTTAAGTGATATTTTAAGCAGAGCTAAATCTAAATTCACATAAATTCTTTTATAAAAATTATTCTTCCAAACAACATAGTATTGAACTTTAATTTGCAAACAATTTAAATAACAATGCAACTCTAACACAAAAACAATGACTATTTTCAGTGATCAGTAGACATTAGGATAACCCTATGCAGAAATGCAAACCATTTGCATTCTTCCTGGAGCAAAGATAAAAGGACAGACATGAATCAAACAGAACGAATGCCAAACTTGGCTGCAGCAGCTCCCCCAAGCGAAATCATTTCAGACATTTCAGCAGTAGCCAAAGCCCATAAATCTCTCATCTCAATTTCTCAACTTAGCAGCTGCTGCCCCATGGAAAAACTAGTCTAGCCATTAGGACACTCTCCAATAAAAATGCAACTCCCACAAATAGCACGAAAAAAGAGGAGACTGGAGAGTGGAGGTGAAAGGAGACGCTGCAGAGAGAAACTCACATGTCAGGGACTTTGGTGAAATGCAACTTCGATACCAAAGCATACTGATAGATACAAACGACGTCACGAGGATACAAAGAACTCCGACGATGATTTGCACAAAAAAAATGGGAGAACCTCAGAGGGAGGGCGAGGAAATTTATTTTTTCAACTGTCTGCCTCATTGAATTGGCTGAGCAAACGGACGTTTGATACGGGAAACTTGATGAATCGCCGGCCTCAAGTGGCAGCAGTTTGGACCAGGGAACACTGTGGCGAGATCAATAAGTGCAGGGAGTGGAGAAGATTCAACTCATTAACCCCAACTTCGCCACTCCACTCAGCCTCTTTCTGTTGTTTATTGAAGTTTAGCATAGCGCAAAGTTAAACCGTCATGGTCTCTCTCATAAAAATTTATGTTAATTTCATTTAGAGCCCGGCTGCAATCTGTGACTGCATGCGTAATGAGCTGGGACGAGTTAGGTAAACACAAGACACGGAAAAGAGAGCTCCCCTCCACTGGCAGCTCATTAAAACATCACGAACAAATCAAAAATTTAAATAATGATTAACGCCGGCCCCAAAGAGTTCGGATAAATCCACCCACAACGGCAGAATCTCCCCTCTTCGCTGGAAACTTCATGCAACAATTGAGAATTTCCACGAAAGATGCTCGTTTCGTGAAAATGCAGTGTAAACATTTAAAGTAAACAGAATATCTCGACGCCGACGTGAGTTCAACAAATTAACTGCAGTCGCTTTCGAGGAGACAACGCGTCGTATGAGCAACCGTCGAAGCCTTTGTGTTGCTTTATTTGTATTTATTTTCCAGTCAATATAAACTATGTGAATTTTTACTGTACATAAAGGCAGTGCGAACAAAAAACTACCCAGCCAGAGCCGGGGCCGGGGACGGGGCAGATGTAGAAGCAGCCATAGCTGGGGCCAAGTAAATAAATCAAATGCAACAGCACACGATCCAAATAGTTGAGATGACTTTAGTCGCATCGTCTCCGGTTGGGTTTTTCTATTGCATTTCCCTGGAAACGCAAGCCAGGCTGGCTGGGTAAGAGTTTTGTAAATAAACAAAACTGATAAACTTTGAAATAAATTCTCGAGTTTGAGTTGGTTATCTCTCCATTCGATGGGCGATAGATTTCTCTATTGATTAGAGTCCACAGAGATGGGGTAAACGATTGATTGCCTTGAAAAGATAATCTGGGAACTTTGAAAAGAAAACTGATCTCAAGTTGTAAGAGAGCTTAAAAAGACTTCATTTTCAAAAGAAATCGGAATTTTAAGTTAACTTAAATGGTAATTAATTAAAGTAAGAGAAATCGCTTGACAAATTGGACTATTAGCAGTTCAGAATAAATTGCAAAAGGTTGCTTGAGTCACGAATTTTTAAGTAACTTAAATATTTTGTTATAAAGAGTGGGCTAAATCCTTGACAGAACAATTTAGTCAAAGAAAGCTTATTTTTTTATCAGCTTTGCTTTGAATAGCAAAATGTTCCCTTTTTTTGGGTTACCTAAAAATACTTTAAATATAAATTGCAAATAACATTAATCTCTCTTCCTGACCAAAAATTTCCATCCGCTTATTGAAGCAAAACCGCCATGGAATAGTTTTTGTTGTGCATTAAAATTCCTTGAGTGTAATCTACTAGAAACGTTACGCTCTTGCAACCTGCCAAACTTTTGCTCGCCAAACACACACAGTCATGTATATATGTAAGTGTGTATATATATACCCGGGGAGCAGGGCCTAATCTGCAACCCTGGCAACAGGAGAAGCTGCAAGAGGAGAAACCAGGGGATTCCCCATTTCGAGTCAAAGTCATTTGCCAAAAGCTGAGCAACAACAACAGCAGCTCATCAACACCTTTAGTCAACCATTTTTCAACATGGCGATAATGTGGCCTCACAGGCACACAGGTAGGAAAAAATACACTGAAACAAACAAGTGGAGTTTATTAAATTAAGTATGCTTAGAGGGAGAAGGTTTACAATATATTTAAAAGTATTTAGGAAGTTATTTTAGCAAAAAAGTTTAAAGACAATCTTACATAAATTCTTTAAAATACTTGTTATAGGAATAAATTAAACATTTTATCTTTCACAAAATTTGTGCCAGTTTTCTGTTCAGTGTAAAATAGAAAGGGACAAAATGAAATGCGGAGGAAAGGCGAGGCAAATACGCAAAAACCCGGCGCACACTAAATCCACTTAAATTAATTGCAAAAGGTGATTACGTTGCTGTTTTGCCTGTGGAGTGCGGACTTTTTGCCTGGCAGCCAACAGACAGCGAGCAGACAGCTGAGAAATGAAGCCGAGCCAACGAAAGCACCCCTCCTGGCACCCCTGACACCCCCTATCCCTCTCTATATAGCCCACGCAGGATATCAAGAAGCTGCATAAGGGACTTAGTACCTGCGACCGGGCAAGCGTCGCCATTTCTCTAATGCCAGCGGGCAATGGCAAACACTCGACGACAGGCTGCGAAGCTGTGGATAGATATGCAGCGAGTCCTTGGTCCTGGCTCAGTGAACCTACCCTCATCCTCCGGTGAAATAGCCTTGCATATCTGCACTGCGGCAAAAAGGACAACCTTACATGTTGTAATTGCTCATAAAATCCCTAAACAATTTTGGATCAAATGTGTTCAAAATTTTTGTCAAGACAAATATTTCTATGAATTATAATATTTTATTTTTTACTTTGAAAATAACTAAAGAAAATACAAAATTTTTGACGTGCATAGCAATGATGTAATGAGAATTAATCCTCAACATGTGACTTTTGATTTGATTATTTGTCGCCGTGCATAATATGTCGCAGGTGAAAACCTGCCTCGACCGCTGTCTCTTCATTTTTGCAAAGTAATTTGCAAGGCGGGAAAATGTCAGCAAGGGAGGAACTGAAGGTGGAAAACAGAAAGCAAGTGCCGCCAAAATGCAGTCAAGGATAAAACAGCAAAGGACCCGAGCTGCTGGGATACCAATAACAGGAGATGAAGGCATCCTGCCTCGCTCAAGGCTGCACACTGCTCAGCTGCTCCTTTGCTCTGTTCTGGATGCTCGCTTCCGTAGTTGTTGGGCGACAAGGTGTTAAGGTGTCTCGAAGTCGTTAACTGTCAACTGCGTTCGCAATTTGCGTATATGCGGGCCCGTAAATTACGAAGTGAAGGAACATAAAATTGGGGATATAAGCGATAGTTATACTTGAAGCGATACTATACTTGAATACTTATACTTGAAGAACTTTAGAAATGATGGGATTTAGGATATAATAATATCAAAATTTGAGAAAAAATAGAGCAGTATTTTTACTTTAAATAAATTTAAATAATTATGTCAGAATATTTAAGAAAACATATTATTTAATGATGCTGAAAACTTTTAATACTACAAATACTTAGGAACAATTTATTTTATTTTTTTTTTTTGTTTAAAGAGAACTGACTCAACTTAAAATTAATTAAATTTTTAATTTATTTAATTTTTATAATATTACAATATAATTTTAGTCTTTGTATTTATATAAAATATGCTTCTGTAAATCATTAATTTCTTAAGCTAAAATTGATGTTTTGGCATAAAATATTTATTTTATTTATTCTGGCATACTTTCTAAAAAGCGTATAATCTTATTTTCGATTTCTACATAATCATTGTTGACCAAGATTTTTCGCTATATTTCCTTCCCCAATTTCTCCTTATATTGCCTTTTTTTTGCATACGTGCTTGTTTGTGTGCTTAAAATGTCATTAAAGCACGAAAGGGGCGTGACTGCCAGGACAATTTCAGAAGGAAACCAGACCGGAGGCAGAATCCTGCCAAAGACCAGGAGCCAATCGAGCTGTGTGGGCTGGCAAATATTTGGGGGAATACATATACATATATATTCCCCACTCGACAGTTCATAAAGACCATCGAGATGTCTTCGACACGGAGATAAAAGCCAAAACATCCTTAATCAGCGTCTGGAGGCTTCGTGCTTTTCTTTTTTTGCTCTTTAGGGGGCGTGGCGTCGGTTGAATTTATTGATAATTGATTATTGCTTCGTTAGGTCGCATTTAGGCGGCGCTTTGTGGTTCCGCGCTTATCTTTCCCTTTCCCCTTGTTTGTTGTTGCAAATTGAAAATGCAAATTGCCCAGATGATTGCTCCACCGGATCCCGTTCTTGTTTTTCGGTTCCCGGCTTTTCCTTTTTCCTCACGACTGCAGTTTGTTTTTCTCTTTTTGTTGTTGTTGTGTCTTTTGATGTTTGCCGGCTTCCTTTGGCTGAGCTGCTTCTGGGATGCTTTGGGGAAAAACAAATTTTCATAAATTTTTAAAACAAACATACGAGCTGGGAGCAAAGAAAGGCAAAGGAAAACCTGAACTGGCAACTGAAAGGAAAGCAAAAGCTGAGAGCCTCGAGTGGCGGCATTTTTACCACCATTTTGTGGGTACCCTGTAATTTAAAGGGTGTCATGTTTGGGGATCAAATTGCATTTTTTGTGGAAAGCTTTCTATGAGTTTGTAAGTTTTTGATACCTCGAGACTTACTAGGCTTGTTTTAGTGAAATTGACTACTTTCTAGGTCACTCATAGATCTTCTTTGTATCAACGAAAGTTCTTAGCTTACCTAACACTGGCTTGGGAATTTCTAGTACACTTTTTGCAACATCTTTGGTTACCCTTTATGTTATTTCATCAATATACAAAAAGAATAGGAAAATATACATTATATAAACCTATTTAACAATATATAATTAGTTACTTAACGGTTTCCAAAAACAGCAAAATTTTATCAATAAATTTATGTTAATTTCAGCTATATTATATGTATGCCCTGCAAGTTGATATTCCATCCCCAAGCTAATGCGAAAGGGTATCCCATTATTCATCAATGTCGACCATAATAAATACAATTTTTGCAGCCTTTGTTGGTGTTTTGTGCCGTTGTTGTTGTTGCTGTTAGGACGTGCCTATGTGCATTGCTTTTGCTCACCTTTTGAGCTTTTAAATTATTTTCCAAGCACGTAGTCTCTGTCGGCTGTTTGCGTATTTAAACATGGCCAACATGGGTGGGGGGTAGGGGGTTTTCCGAGGGATTTTGTGGGGCGGCGGGGTGTCAAGTGAAAAGCGCGTAGCGGCATTCGCTTTGCCATTGCCTTTAAAAGGATTTGCGCAATTTGCGTTTTTCAGGGGTTCCAGGGCTTCCGTTTCTTTTTTTTTCTCTTTTTCAGAGGGGTTTTCAGGGGGGTTTTCGGTTGAGTTTTGAGGGTGTGATGGGTTCGGGTTGTTGACAAACAAACAGCAGTGTTGAGTGACGCCGAAGACAGGCGAAGTGAAGCGAAGGACCTAGGATATGCTGAACAGGACAAGCGGCATGCTTTGTGTTTGACAATGTCCTTGCTGATGTCGCGCTTTGCCCTCTCGCCTTGCCCCGCCCCACTCGACCCCCTCCTCGTACGTGACTTGCATTTTATTTTTTACCCGGCCCCAGCCCACAGCCCACCCAGCCATCCGCCCACCGGGGAAACTCGTTAGTAATTTAGCAACGGGAAAGGGGCGCACGAGATTCATCTGCAGATATAGAATGCGGAAAAGCAGGAGACTCAGGTGAATGTTGTTTTCAAAGCAATCAAATACTCGTCTATATTCACATGGCCATAGTTTCGCCTCGCGCGCTAGCTAACTATAAATATAAATCCCCCCAAAAATAGGTTAAAGCAACCACAAGTCTATACTTTTTTCTTGTATGTGAAGTGCAAATAATTCCATCATCAGTGCCGTAATATGTTGGTATTTAATAGAAACAGAAACCGGCAAGGGCAACGAGTGATAGCCACTTGAAGAGCGGCCTCTGTTTTGCCTCCACTCTCGGATACACTGAGAGTTTTTAATTGTGTTTTGGTTACATATCTAGTGAACTGTATTTTTGCTTTTCTTTGACCCCTTTTATAGTTTATCTTCTAAGTAATATCATTAGGCAAGACATAGACTTCTCTGCCGGCAGATGTACAACATGTAGACTCTAATTCTAAATTTTATGACTCTTGGTTTAAATTTTTACCTTGTAAATATATAATTTAATTTCATTTTAATTTATTTTTTCTCTGTGCATTCCCTTAAGTTGCCCAGTTGCAGTGCAGCCAGAACTCTTTTGGGTGGGCTTTCTGGGCACAGTGGGGCACAACGAGGAGCGCACTCTACGAACTACGTACTACTGGTTTTGGGGGGATCCCAGCGTGTGCAGTTGAAAATATTTGTCGGGTTTCGGGCCTGGGTGGTTTTTCGGGGGGTTTATTCAATCCTTAATGGCCTCAGTCGCAGCGCCGAAAGAGTTATTGAAAATGTTTTATTGTGTGCATTTGATTGCTGCAAGTGCCGAGGCCCCTCCCCGGCCTGGGCGCGTGTGTGCCCGGCCTGGTGTCTAACTTATAAATATTTCAATACCATTTGAAGAGCGCCCGCTGGCGCAGGCTAGCAACCCCCGCCGCACCGCCACCCGAAATGTAAATGCACTCTCCATTGTGTCCGGGTGTCTAGTGCTTTTGGCACTCCAGATTCAGATCGGAGGCTATAGCTGTGGCACTTGCCATATTTGGATTTTCAATCCGACAAATCAAAAAATACCAAATGCACTCAGAGTGTGGAGGAGGTTTATGCGATGGAAATAGAATGTTAAGGTTCAATAACAATTTTCTAGTAACCTAAATTTAATAAAAGCTTTTATTAATTATATTTTGAAAATAGATAAAAGCAATTATGAGCACAATTATAAAATTTTAAATAAATTTGAATATTCTTGCTAAGTTTTCTTGTCAATTTAATATTAAAAATATTATATTTTATAACATCTTCTCCTTCTAATTTAAAAAAATCATCATTAATACATTTCCTTATTTTTGCCAACTTCTTGATCCTTCACCCGCATAAACGCAACTTCTGACCCTATTTGAATGGGCTTTTGGCTTGTGTTGTTGGCTGGCATTTGTTGGCTCGCTAGATGAATTCTATGGCACGTTCGATATGGTTCGATATGCACACACTCTCCCTCACACACAGCTGGCAAACACTTTCAATTGCCGGCCTGAGTGAGTGTGTCTATGTGGGCTTTAAAACTTTCGACGGGCGGACCAGAAGAGTTTCGACCCATCGACTGATGCAATCGCCGGGGCCCACTCCATATTCCTACCGACTCGAAAAAAAAGCCTTTGGGCCTGGCCTAGAAAAGTTTAACTCAATTACGGGCCGAGTCGACACACGTGACTAACTGGGATTCTGTATCAGATGAGGTAAGGTTAGCCGGGGTTAGGCGAGATTGGACGGAATGGCTGGGAGTGAGCCAGAAAGCTGGCCAAGCATTAAGCAGGTCGACACAGGCCACCTACAAATCCCTTTTTCAAAACTCATTAGCACAAATTTGTGCCTTTCAATACGAGTGGGGAGTAGGCAGGGGGAGATTCTGGGGAGGACCCAGACGTTCCAGGCGGCCTGGAAATTTCTGTGGGAGCCTGCCTTCTGAGGCTAATTTGGGCTAGCTGACAAAATTTATGCTGATTGTGGGGCAATTTACGAAAATTCCTGCAGTCTACAGTTGGAAAATTGGCCGCTTGCCTGCCAGCCCTGAATGGAGAAGAAGCCTTTGCCTTAAACTACAAAATGTTCTGTTTCTGTTTTCCACAAAAAGTACTGAGCACTCAGCCTTGAAACAAAGGAAATAAAAGAAAAGGGACCTTTAGCCTTTTTCTTTACAATTGAGGTTAGCCTTCAGCTTTTGTGGAGTCAGGATTCTTTAAATGTATGATTATTAAGATATTTGAAACACTTTTAAGGATTATAACTAAATATATTTTTAAGAAAAGGTACTAGAGTTCCCTTTATTTTATTTAGTCCCACACTGGCAACTAATTTTTCACTCCTTTGTTTGTTTTACAGATCCAGCTTGACTTCTGTCTAGTTTATTGAGTGCAGTCGTCAAGGAGAAGGTAAGCTAAAAAAGAAAAGAAAGAGTTTAACCCTTTTTCCCGGGCCAGACTCTCTCTATATGCAAAGTAGAGTTAAATGATAAATGAGGAAGGGGGCAAAGTGGCCTCAGCCGACTCCTCGTGCATATATAAATTGTATAAGAGCCGAGGTCTTTGGTCGTCGCTTGGTTTCCGTTTCCGCTTTTGGCTTTCGCTTTTTCATTTCCGCCTAATAAACTACATAATTAAACTGGCAGGCAATGGGATTAAAGGATTCGGCGGGCGAAAGCCCCGAAGGAGTCCGACTCGCACACATTCACTCCAAGTTGGCTCCTGGCTCGTGGCCTCAACCAAAGTTTCGTGGACGAATTAAGCTAAATTAATTTTTGCTCTCTGCCGCCGCTGTTGCCAATGCTACTTAAGTCCTTTGACTTCTGGCTCGTTTGATGATGAAGCTCTTGCCGCTAGTCCTTTCTTCTAATATATGTGCTGGCCTCGTAGCTTCGTCTTAAATTAATGATGTGTTTTATGCCGTCCTCGTTGTTGCTGCTCATGGCCGAAAAAAGTGTATATAAAAGTATAGAGGGGAAAATGAGGAGGAAAAATCACAGCAAATGCGATTTAGACGTCAAAAGCGCAGCATTAGCAGTAAATAAAATAGGATAATGCGGCAAGTCGACCGCATGGCAGAAGCTAACTACCCGGGCAAAAATTAAAGCCAGCCAAAAAAAGAAGGTATGTAAGGATAATTTAGAAAGATCTAGTCGACTAGAGGATGAACTTATTCTGGTAGTTTAAGGGTTTTATTTATTATATGTATACATTTTACAAGTTTTCTTAATTTAAACAGTTAAAATTATAAACTTTAAGAATTCTTAAACATGTATCTCTTAGCTTAGCATATAAAATATAAAGAATCTTTTAATACTAATTTTGACTCGTTTAAATACAAATCTAATATAAACTTTTTAAGATTTTCAAACTACAAAATTTGGTATCTTAATTTAATTATATGTAAAGATTAGGCTTATAAAGATCTTGCTCAACTAGGGAGCTGCCAGCAGAGTATATCAAGCAGGACAGATGCTGCAATGCAGGAAGCCAAAGGATAAGATTGCTATGACAGGCCAAAGGATTATGTGCCCTTAGGATCCCTCTCGCTCCGTATGGCCGTATTCATCTTTTTGTCTCAGCCAGGCATTTTTCATGGCAAGAATAAAGCCAGGAAGCCGGGGCGTTACACCTGGACATTAAACCAAGCCACAGATCCAGGAAACTCTTTCTCCGGCCAAATGACTTAATACAATCTGACTGCTGGCATCGATAAGGACCCACAGGGACGGGTGTGTAAACAATATTCCGGGCTACAAATCGGTCTCAGAAATCTGTTTAGCTCCGAATGTGGATTGCTCTGAGGTCTTACACAAATATTTTGACAAAACGCCTGCTGTTTTCCACATAAATATTTATATTTGCTTGCACACAGGCACAGACACTCAGAGCCCAGACCGAAGGATACACGCAGTTTGTCTTATCGAGGCATCTTTACCTGCCGCAGACTTCGAACTCGAACCAGCATCATCGTATCTGTATCTTTGTATCTTTGCCATCACACGGGCGCATTAATCCGTCGTGCGTATACAAATTCTGGGCCCCTCTCGCTGTATCCTCGGAAATCGAATCCACAAAAATGCAGTTAAATAAATTACAAACGCTCTGTCACCCAGCGGTCGAGGCCTTCAGATACCCAAGGCTGCTCGTGTTGTGTTAGGGTATATTGGTTGATATAATAGAGAAATATTTAATATTTATTTATTATTGATCATCACTAACATCGAAATTTTTGAAAAATATTTCTCGAAATAAAATGAATATTTTCGGAAGCTATTTTACTTTTTTCTGCGATATATTCCTCAATGTATTTATTGAAGATGATTTAAAACTAAGCCTAACAAAGGGTTCTTTAGGGTATAATCACATCAAAAAAGTTAATTGTGGCAATGGTACCAGGTACCTCATGGTCGTGACAATTCTTCAAGTGTTTCCTTCTTATTTGGAGTCGCATGTCGCGGGTTTATCGTTGGCCGGGCATCGTCTTGACTTTTCTTATTCGAATTTTTCTCTTTAATGAATTTCTGGTCTCGGTCTCTCCTTTTTCCAGTTCCACATCCACTTCCACTTCTCCTTTTATCCTGTCCCCCGATCAGCGTGCTAATGAAATAAATGCCCGGACAGCCGAGTCGTTTTCGAATAAGTTCTCAAGTTACCCGCTGCACTGGAACACGAACATGAGCAATCTGTGACATTGCCCACATATGGTAAACGTTCGCGGCCGATAAAAAAAATATATATGTATATATATGCCTACTAAGGGGACTTTAAAAATACGATACAGAACAAAATGCACACAGAAATTATGAGACAGTCATGGCACATAAATTCCTCAATGTGTGTGGGATCCCAGCCCCAGCCAGGGAGTGTTTCTTTCCAGCTTGAGAAAGAGTAATCTTTGAGGAATCTTGTTAGGCTTTTGTGGCCTGGGCTAACGATTTTATTAGGTTGATTTATCTGCATATTGAATCTGGGTTCGATAAAGGGTTTCTTTCTTATGCGTTGTATTTATTTTAATTTATTTATATTAGATTATTTTATGGATGGTTAAAAATTGGTTCATTTGCCAATCGATTATTAAAATCCAAATTATGGAATATTTAATAACCTATTCTATTTATTTTTTAAGCTTCAAACGATATAGGATCGAAGTATATTATACATATATGTATTTATTGCTACAACAACCATATATTATATCCTGACTCCATAAACCTCTAGTTTCACTTTTCTAGCGCAATCCATCCCCAAAAGAAATGTAATCACACTTCGTATAGAAACCAATTGACATGGGCAATAAATATTCGCAAACTCCCAACTCCTGGCAGTTGTGTCTGCTTAATTATTAATTTCGCATTTACCGCAAAACGTTTATTGGACTTCGTGTTCCGTTCCTGGCGGCTCCATCTACATCCACTTATGCCCCCGAAAGCACCCAATCCTCCAGAAGCCCAATCCTCCAGCAGAAGCCACAGCCCGCAAGCAATCTTGCTCAGTCGTCGGACTTATTTCCTCAATTGCATAAATCGAACAGAAATTTGTGTTTTGGCGCGTGTCACGAATGAGCAAAAACAAGTCAAAAGACCCGAAAAAGACGACGACGAAGAGACGAGAAACCAAAGCGGCAAACTCCTTCTCTCTAATTTTTCCCGTCCCGAGGCTTTCGAGACAATGTCACAAGCTCTGTCCGACGGCCGCCCCCAAATAGCAGTCTATAGTCTATAGTCTGTTTGTCACCCAAGTCATTTACATGCTCCGCCCGGCTACGTGACTCACATATATAGTTGGGCACTGGCAGCGGCCCTTCTGAGATATTTCTGTGGGGATTTCTGCGGCTGCCAGTGACTTGGTCCCGGCCACATTTGATCAAAATGCGAGCGTCCGTCGGGAGAGAGAGAGAAAGCCCGGCACTGGGACTCAAGTGAGTCACGAACGCCGTCGATAAAATATTTAAAATTCATTTCTAACATTTTAGACCGCTCTACTCGTCACCAACATCGATTACTCATGCCACCGAAGATGGTACAGAAAACGACTGCAGTTATATGCACTCGAAAAAATAAAGGCCCAACGTCGAGGAATATTTAGTCCAAAACAATATTGAGTTTGAGATCTGAATTTATATCTCGAGCATAGAGACCTATCAAATTTGAAGAATAAATGGAAATGAATGACATATCTGAAATACCGATAAACTTCGATATCTCAAAATTGTAACTATCGAACATATTGCTTTTAACGTTATTATTGGATATCTGCAAAATTTTATTTAATTTTGTTTTTCTCTTCTTAAACAGAATATCAATGTATTGAAATTATCAAAGGGTTAAAGTATCTATTTACTTTACCATTAAATTTTTATACATTATGGATATATCGATATTTTCTGCAATTTCCAACATACTGATCTTGATGCCTTAGTATCCTTTTCGTTTTTGAATTAAGTTGTCCTAAGCAACATTAAAATAACCGTTAAATGGCCTGAAAATGATTATTTTTTCGGTCTTGCAGTAGTAGTTTTAAAAAATTATTTTTTCCTGTGCATTTTAGGCCTAAGAGAAGGCATTTTAAATAAAATCAAACCGTTGAGCCATACCGTTGGCTATAAATACTTAAGAAAGGTTTTTATAAATATATAGATTATATTTAAAGTGGAACAGTTTTTACAGTATTTTAATCGGACTTTTATTTAGTTATATTTTATATATTTCATATTGTTTAAACTTCTCAAAGTGTAGATAACTGTTGTTTCAAGCTGCTAGTTTTGTGTTGGCTTTGCCATATCTTGATAAGTCTCAAGTTGTGCTTTGATTTATGCCCGTGCCGGTTGCACTCACCTGGCCAAGATTGTATCGAAGGTAAATAGTGCAGGAATCGTTTGGCATCGAAACGCAGAGCACCTGGGGTGGTCGTTCGGTCGGTTGGTCGGTTGCCTCAATAAAACTCGCACTCGCCTGCTCAATCGCAATTGCAGTTTATTAGTTTTGCTATTGAATTACATATCAATGCATTTCTCATTCGCCTGCCGAGTGTGTGTGCCCAGATACAGATGGATTGAGTGATACCCGTGGATCGATAGCTCCATAAAGTAGTTTGGCTCCCGAGTGTTGATTGTTTGTCATAAATATCTGAGCGGGATTTTATTGCCGTACGAGAAGGGTGACTTTCCGCCGAAGGAGCTTCGTTGCAAATCGAATTTAAATAAGAAATTCGGTCTGTGATTTATATAAATTTAATAGTAAACCAGGCAACGATTTTTGTATCTATCTCGTGGATAAAGATATGCTTTGCTGATAATATCCTTAACATTCAGTTTATCCCTGGCAAATATTGAACCCATACCGTGGCCATAAACATTTCACATACTCTGCGCCTTATCAAACCGAAGGGTGCCCTCTATCATATTTTATATATATATATTTCTTTTTCTATTTATTATTACATGTTATAGGAGGTCTTGGGCACCCCTCCCCTCCCTCCATCCGCATTCCGTTGATAAACCGGGCTGCCACTCACCTAAACTCACTTCAGTTGAGTTCGATTCCTTTGTTGATTTTTCTAGATTCGAAGCACTGATTGTGCGCATTTTACAACCGTGCCCGTAGCCATAGTACTGCCACCGCTTCCCGCCCGCCCCGGACTCCATTTTCCCGGCAAGGTGTGAATTGTGGTGGAACTGAGACTGCAGTCTGCAGTCTGGGAGTGGAAGTGGAAGTGGAACTGGAACTGGGTCTGTCTCCCTTTTGCCGTTTTGATCGACAGCTTGCCTAAAACTGTCAACGCGTTTCTTTATTTCTGTTTCGATTTCGGTTTCGGCACCGCCACCAGGCCTCCTTCCCCACATCCTGTGTTTTATGGCACATTTCTTTCGATTTCCAGCGATTTGTTTGAGTTAGCTGCCGCTTTGTGTTTGCACGGCTGCACCGTGGATTGTCGGAGTAATTGTCGTTGTCATCATGTGGCCCATTCGGATCGGAGGGGATTATATCACAGTCGGCTGAGCGGATCGAGGTTACCTCTGTAAGCGGACGCTTGGATTAAGATTAAGGGCGTCCATTGTCGGCGTTTATTTTCTACTTTTGGCCTGTCAAAACATCAGTTTGGTTATCATAAATCAGTGGAGTTATTAATGGCCCACTAAGGCACTAGGAAGTATTATTATAAGAGTCAAAAAGTGGTATAAAAATTACTAAAATTAGTGCTTAGCCATACTAAATATTTCAACTGTAGAAGATTCTTATATGAGTTGATATAAAAAAAATATTAAAACATATTTTAAAATAGTTTACAATCTTTTAAACTAGTTTATTATTAATTTTTGTGTAAAGTTAGTTCTTATAAAATTGTACAAATATTTCTTTTATTTACTTAACAATTTCTAATCCTAATTCGTTTCCTATCTTCATGTTTTAAAGATTTTCCTCCCAATAAAGCCACATTTCACTCGTCTCTCCACTAAACTTTAACCACCAGGGATAGCATTTAATCAATTTCCCATAAATCACTTGGCAAATCAGCTCCCCGTCAGGCTACTTGAAGGGTTCAGTGCAACTTTTCATCTAAGCTCCCATGCTCCCACAGTTTTCTCTATATCCCCGGATATATCATGACTGCAGAAAATTGCTTAACTGTATGGAAAATTGACAAGTTTTGATGGCTGACAGTGCGGTTGGGCCGCCGCGCCAGTTTCCCCGCTTTTCCACATTTCCCTCGGCCATCGCTCGCTGCGCCATGCATGATTTGCAGTGGAAAATGCATAAATGGAAAACTTGATCTAAAATTGCAGGCCACCCAAACGGTAGTTTAACAATTTTCCCTTCTGCAACTCGTTTACTTTTCACTTTTGACATGGCGTGCTGCAGCACATTTGCCATTCGGAATTATTTCTACGTTTCTGGCCAATTTTCGAAATAGAAAAAGTTTTCCTTTTTCACCGTTTTGTTGTTTTGGTACGATGATTGACTGACAAAAGGAGCGGAGGGAGGGGAGGTCAACAGGAGTGGTGAGTTGATTGAACCTCGGCGACATTTTCTCCTTTGAGGAGCGAGGAGTCGTTCATTGATTTGGAGGAAATGGGTAAACAATTTGTCAACGGTGGATGGCATTAAACGATCCATAATATTGTCTAAACAGAAAGTAATTTTCAAAGCGCTGAACCTTAGATGTTGAGACTGTTTCCTGTGTCCTGTTTGGTGCACTTTCAAAAATAACTTACGAACTGAAATCTTTAAATAAAAATCGTAGAAAATATTTAGCCTATAGCTTTTCACTCTAATGAAAGCATCTAAATATTAGAAATATTACAAAATGTAGGTTCCACAAATGTTACTCAAATTAGAACCCAATTTCAAGTATGAAAACTACTAAGATTAAGGATGTCATATTTCTCGGAGTGTACGTAGTCCTCGCCCGCCCGTAGGGACCAACCGCAGTCGCAGACGAGACATGTCAACTGCTAATGTCACTTAAATGCCAGTGCCGTGTCTATCACAGCTATGGTCCTCCCTCTCTGTCGCCTCGCTGCGGCTGGCTGGTGCATGTGTGTCCTTTGGCTTCTTTTGTGTCGTTTTCGAGAAAATGCGAGGACTACATCCGCTTAGGCGTGCTGGAAATTGGATTTTCACAGCTGCCAGACAGAGACGCATTGAATGGAACTGGAACTGGACGAGTGCGAAGGCCATTGAGGGACCCTGAGATTTAACACGCTTTAGTTTTCTTCCCGCTTTGTCTCCATGGGAATTTCGCATTGCCCGTCTAATACCACGTCCATTATCCTTTTTTTTTTGGGCAATTTCAAGCCTCATTATTAGCACCGACTGGCTGGCCGGACAAACAATAAACCAAAACAAATTTCCCCTAATTGCATTGGCAATAACTCATTGGGATTGAGATTTCAGGGATTTGAATGAGAATATTTGAAGGGATCTGGCGGTGTCTCAAGGGAAAAATTAAAGTAACTGTACCGATTGATGGTTTAAGGATTTAAAGTCGAAGACTGGTAATAAAAAAAAAGAGTTTTGTTATTAACAAAATCCAGAATATTACGCTGGGTGTTTTCAAACAATCCACAACACTTTCCACTCGCAGTTACACATCCATCACGCAGCCACCTGCACCTATCCATCCATCCGTACATCCATCAGTTCACCGGGATAACCATGGCCAAATCCAAATCCATTCAGCTCGACCAACTTCCGGCGGCCATTTTGCCGGAGTCGGAGATCCAAAGTAATTTCCTTGCCACTAAACTGTGTGGTTGATGACAGATAAGCCGAGTCCTGGATCCCGAGCCCAGCATCCTCGTGCCCAGGCCCGAGGTCCACTTCCCTTTGGCCGCAGAGTCCCATGAATAATTCGCAACTTCTCCGGAACTAGCTCCCTCTCTTTCTCGCTTTACCCCCTCCTGCTCCGAGGGTATTTCCATCTCCCTCTGAGACTCCAAAATGGCAAATGCATTGAATGATTTATTTGGTGTGATTGCTTCACACACACGTACTCAATGTGCATATATAGAGAGGATATACTCCCAGCGATTCCTCTTTGATTTCCCTTTGGCAGCAATCAAACAGCAGTTGCCGTTTGCGGTCAACAGAGGGCGCCGAGAGCACACAAGCACGCACACTCCTGCACAGGACGACGGGCGGGAGGCTCGGCTCGACTCGACTCGGCCCAGCTCTGTGGACTTTTGTGAATTTTAATTGCCACGTTTGTTAAAGTGTTTTGATTGCTTTGTCATTGCACTAATCAGCACTTGTTCTCACTGCCTCACTTGGGGGCATTTATTAATTATAAATTCCCTTCGATTGCTCAAAGCGCAGGGAGCAGAGCGGGACAGGGGGCGCCACTCAACCGTTCGTTCCATTGATTTCTTTCGAAGCTTCAAGAGTGAAACAAGCCATCTCTTTCGCCCCGATATGCCCCCTCTCGCTCACTGGCCGCTGTAAAAAGCATTTTCAATTGAGATTTATTGTGGCGTGTATTGGTTTAGGGGGCGTGGCGGCTTCACTCGCTTTGCATTTTCCAGCGCACTACTTTACAGAGCAGTTCCGATTTGATACCCTTCAAGGGGCTTATTTTGGTTTGTCGCAAAGAAAGAAGCCTGCGAAATGTATGCGGTTGTGATGTCGAAACTGTATTAAAAGTATACTTATAATCGATATATATATAACGATATTATAAAGTTTCGATAAATGTACGATACATCGATATACTAATGTTCCGATATATGTGCGATAAGCAAACTTTTTTGTTGATATCTCGGTTGATCTAAGCGGGGGAAAAAAAAACAATTAATAATAATAAAAATCGGCTGCAGAGATTTCGAAAATATTGATAATGCGATATCCTACGTAATTTTGATATATCCATTCTTACATTATTTGTATCAAATTATTATTATATCGATATGTTTGTTGATAAATAGGGCCTATTCTCGCAACATTCACTTCCTTCAGTAAATAAAAATATTTTCTACTCTATCTGAGTGTTCCCTTTTGGGCGATAGTTTTATAATATCTTTTATAAATTACATTATAATAATAAATTTGATAAATCTTTATTCAATGATATATTCTAAAATTTACAATATTTAAATTAATTGCAATCTTTTTTTTTATTCCAGGTATAATACTAAGGAACACTTTCACTCTAACGACCAGGCCAAGTAAGCAAAATTGTAAAAAAATATATTTCTTCCACTATTCTATAATTTTCTAAGGTATTTATTCTATATATCGAACAGTTAGGGTATTTTTTAGTTCGACCCTTAAAGCACGCATTTCGGTCTGTTTTTTCTCACTCAGATCAGAACAGAAGCTCTGCTCTCGGTGCCTTTAGTTAAGTTTTTAGATTGAAATTTATTGTGGGGGGAGGGAGGTCTCCCTTTTTTTCCGCCTCTGCTGGCAAAGTCAATTCCTTTGATTTGTGGCGCTTTTGCGTGCAATTTTTTAAATTGAAAATCACTGCCTGAGCGCAATCCTTTTTACATCCTTCGCCTGGTTCAAATGAAATCGTTCCGTTTTTTCCACTCGTATTTTTGTGTGAAATATGCAGCACTCGTATTTACTTTTATCGAGATTTATGCGCCACAATTGATATTGAGGTTAATAAATTGAAGGCTGAGCTGTGCCAGAAACCAAAAATCCGAGTCCGAATCAGAACTCACAACTCGAACCACCAATCACTTTTCAAATTGAGTTCAAGTGCAGCCAAGGCGAAACGTAACTCGGTTTTATTTTTCTAAAGTTCATTTTAGAGTAACCCGAAGGGGTCACTTGACTAGTTAACCCTTTGGCACGGATTTCGGGTTTCCGTTCGACTTGACCTTGACCAGCCATTGTCTGACTTTAACGGCGTTTCCCAAACGCTTTCGAAATTCCCCGGAACCTCTTAGTTTATTTTCGGGTTTCCTTTTTATGGCCAACGGAGATTTTACGACTGCCAGCGAGCTCCTGAGGTCAAATGCGCATTTCTCGTTTGCCTATTCGACGGTTAGGGGCATGAAGGTGTTAAGTAATTTTCAATGGAGGCACAGCTGCTTAAAGGAAGGAACGAACTTTAAACCGGAATGGAAAAGAAATGTCAAAAGTGTGCTTGGACTTTAAACATTTTCTGGAATTCTGTATTTAAACATCATTTTTAATGTGCAATATGTCGGAACTTTAAATTCTAGTATCATAAATTTACTGTTTTTGTTTTCATCATCTTAGAAATGTTTTACTTTTACAGAGATAATTTAATATATATATTTATAAGGTTCTTTAAATATTATGAAGTCACCTTTAGGTTTTTCAAATTATCAAATACACATTTATTTGAATCTCCCATCGAACTCTGAAAGAAGCGTTAAGAAAAACTTCCTGTAAACTTTAACTTTTCCGCAGGAAAAACTTTCCCAAATGACACGCACTTGCAGAACTTTGCTCCCTGGGCACCTCATAAATATGATTTTAATCGATTTCGCCACACTCACATTTGTGCTCGATAACATTCAAAAACCCATTCGAAAACAATGAAAAAGCAATCACATCGTGCTCCCCTTTTTTCAAGTACTCCATGCTGAACCTAACCACATACAGGGTCGCAGAAGCAAATGGGAAACTTTGTAGCAAAAGTTTGCCGTAAAAAGAAAGTATAGGAGAGATCCGGAAAGCAAATGACAAAATTTTGCGCATATTTTTGCAGGCAAGTAAAAACTGCGAGTACCACCAACTACGAGATGGCAAACAAGTTGAGTTAATGTTGCAAAACAAAAGAGCACAGGCCAAAGTCAAAGTTTGTTGTTTTCCCGGCGTTCTGTGTAGATTTTGACAGTCATCTAGCCCGATATGTGTCGATAAACTATCTGTATCGTGGGTGTGTGTGTGTGTGTGTGTGCTTCTTGCTATTGTGCAACTTCGAGTCGCTTGGTCTATGGACTTGCCATTGTTACTATCTGATTTCGGCAACTGCATTTGGCCCACGACCTGACCTCACCCACTAGCCACGCCCCCGGCCCTGATGGCCGCCCCCTTTTGTCACCAGTATTTCGGTTTTGGCCAAAGTTTCTGGCGTTCAACTTTTGTTTAGTGGAGCAACAGCCAAAGCAATGAACCAACCCAAAAAGCAGTTGTCGCTCGGTTTGTCTTCCTTTGCCTTCCTCGCTCTACACACAGCGGAAAAATGTGTATTATAAGATATATGTAATTCTAATATTTTGAGCTGTATAAATTATACAAAATATTTGGCTAGATTTTAGATCTATTGGTATAAGAAACCATTATATATCGATTTGCATTTTAAGAGAGTCTGAAGACAGCCCTAGGTTCAACACAGAAGATGGCGTTACTCATCTTATTCATTGAATTTGGAACAGTATTTGTTTTTTATTTTCTTTTTTTTAATTAGAATTTGAAACTATACCAACTTAAATAACTTATAGATGAGATTTCCTACTTCTTTCTTAAGCAACTATTCAACATTAAATTTTTACAAATTTCTTTCTCTGTTTTTGCTATTTTCCTGTGTATATTCCCGAAATGCTTTGGCATGTTGCACATTGTTTGCCGCACTGCAATTGTTCCGCTCAGTTGATCGGGGGATTCCCCGACCCCCTTTAATCTTCTGGCTTCATCGATGTTGAATTTTTATTTTAGCAAAGTTTTTCCATTTGCCCCAAAAGCAAGGAGAAATTCCTTCATGTCGACTAAGGATTTTCCCCACTTTGGCTTAATGAATTGGAAGCGATTTTCAGCGCTGGCGACATCTGGGCTAAGTAATTTGTGGAGCAAAAGCTAAGTGAATACGTTCACATGTGAGCCATTCCCGTAATTTCCAAGCTCAATTATGCGGTAGCCCAAGTCATATACAGTTATAGTTAGTTTTCTGTTTATGGAACCCACGTTCTATATGCGAGTGTATATTAACTCACCCTTCGCAGCCCTCCTGTCAATTTACGTGGGTAATAAATTTCAATATTGTACTCGTTCCCTTTTTTTCGGGCATTTCGGACTCGGGGAACTCCGGGGCGATATCTACTATGCGGGTTATCTTCGGTGTGACGTGCGGTTATCGGAGGACTGGAATACGGTCATAATTTGCTTCAGAACGGTGTGAATTATTTGTTCGTTGCTGTCTGCCTCTCCCATGTGGATATCGTAGGGGCCGGGTTGCTATATCTTAATTTTCTTTAATGGTTTATTATGATCCGACGAATGCAGTTGGCCTTTTGTTTGCATTGCGTGCCAAACGCTCCGGCACCTCTCATCCTTAATAATAACACTGATAATTTCGTGTGATTGACAATTGTTTTCTTCTTTTTCACAACAGCTTTTGGTTCGTTTGCGATAATGATAATAATATGTAATAATATTTATTTCGATGCCCCGCCGTCGCCTGCCTGTCATAAATCGTGCTTATTTATGGAAAATGAGATTTGTAGTGGCGCGTTAATTGTCCGTTCGTCCGACTGTCTGAATATTTCTATATCTCTGTCGGAACGATTGGAATTCTGAGCCCCGAGGTCTGAACTCATTGCGGAGCGATGACATTGATATTGGCTATAAAGTGCAATATTCACTGGCAGATAGAGCTATAGTGAGGGATTATCTGTGTTAATTAAATTGTTTACTCGACTAAGGTGATCTTAGATTAGGTTCAGGACTTAAAAATAGAATATGGCTTGTGAAGATTCAAAGATAAGAAATGTCTCCTGGGATTCCCGTGTTTTGTTTCTGAAACACAGATCTTACACTTTAAGAGGCCCATAAACTATACTCATAATTAAATAGGATAATACAAAGTGATCTTTAATTGAACATGGCTCGACGTATACTCTACAATAATTCAACTTTACTGCAGTGAGATTAATGATCCCTCAATTGATCCCGAAGATTTATGAGCTTTAAGTTGATCAAACTCATTTGTAAGGCGACGGTTTACGATATTGTACTTAAGTCTTTAAGTCCTTGGCACCAAATTGATTTGTCAGTCCGTGGACTTGAATGCCTCGTTCTTGACTTAATCCAGCCAAAGACCGAAAAACCAGCATGGATAGCGAGGCCTCGCGAATGCTGTGAGCGATTCGATTCGATTCCAGGGAAGTGAGCTGTTATGGGATGTCTTTAATGCCCATTGACAGAGCGCCGGGTGCAGTCCAGCCGGCGAGGGCAACAACGCCACTGGTTGTCTAGTTAAAGCCAAAGTTAAAGCGAAATTCCCCCTGAGAAACAAACAAAAGCGCAGACGATCGATCGACAAAGTACAAACAAAAGGCATGCCACAGCGAAAATGCCTGTGGAGGGGGGCCTTAGTCAAAGGGAAAAGGGGGCGAGCGGGACTCGGTACCACCCAAGAAAATCACGATGACGAACCGATGCCCGGCCAGATACGGATACATGGCCTGCAAAGGCAACAACGACAGAGGCAACACCTCTTGTTAGTTTTACTGATCATGATCATGACAGCGGTAGAGCGATGTGGGCAATGCACTGTCCGAAACCTAAAGATTTATAATGCTTTATCGATGGTAATCTATACAGAATTTGAATATTAAAGGGGTCTGGTATTCGGGATAGTAAATTTAAATTATCTTGATATATTTTCCTGCATGCATATAGCCTGTGATACGAAGCTAAATTTAGTAGGAAATTTTCGTATGTTAGTTGGATAGATATATTATCGATAAGAACGTTTATAATCCATATATTCTTTTGAGATATTGTTGCATAACTGTAGATCTGAAACCTTTACTTACTGGAAATATTTAATTAATTTATTTTTTAAATAATATTCTGTTAATATAACTGACCTTTACTTTCCCAATTCGATACCACTCTTCTTCCCTAAAGTTTTTGCCAAGTGCATACCATTTGAACCCTGCCCAGTGGACAAACTGATTGAGGCACGAACAGGCGAAACTCCTTCGTGGGTCAATCATCGGGTTGCAAGTTGCAACTCCAGGCTGCGGCTGAAGCTGGCTCCGAAGAATCGCGGTCCGAGTCGAGTTCATGTTTCACAGTTTGCAAATAACTCTAATCGGGGCTTTCTGCATCTGTATGTGGGGGTGCCTTCCGCTGGTCCCCCCGACTCCGTTTATAAGTCCCCCGGCCAGCGATCCTGCATTTTCCTCTTCTTTTCGGATCTGAACAAGCCATGCATTGTAAGTTCATTAGCGGCCCAAGTGCACGATCCGCTCGCTGTTGCTATCGCTTTTGCCGTTGTTGTAGGACGGTGGATCTGACTATGGTGCTTCCTCCTCCGCTGCCCCTGGAAATGCATATAAACATGAGATTTTTCTGCACCTTCTGGCCAGACTTTTATTTTTGGATGCTCTAACTTGGGGTATATAAAATTAGATGGGAGTACCCTCCGATGAATATACATTATATATATTCTATTTACTAAATATTTTAATTGTGATTCAATTTTTTATCACATTTGTTTTATTATGTGAACTTACAAATGTATTATCGAAATAGTAATGGGAATAAAATGTAAATCGGTTTTGGCACTATTTATTTATAATTGTAAAATTAGAATTCCCAAATAGTTATTGTCGCAACCTGGTAAGACAAAGACTTTGAGAGCTTTAATCTATAGTGTC
Organism: Drosophila punjabiensis; assembly: GCA_008042585.1. NCBI lineage: Eukaryota > Metazoa > Arthropoda > Insecta > Diptera > Drosophilidae > Drosophila > Drosophila punjabiensis. Next base: position 44,892 of record VNJR01005137.1, read on the forward strand.
CTGTTTCTATTTTAATATATTTTAATAAAGGTAACACAATATAATATAATATAAAATCTCATACTCAAAATGGTTTGGTATATTTTACACAGTTAAATAAAAAACATAATTATATTGGTAAAATACCATCTGTAAGGGAATTAAAGATTCGACCACTTCCGATTGTCATCCTTTCTTGTTTACTTTTATGTTGCTTTGGCATACCTGGGAGCTCCTCCTAACTAACTAGGCAAAATCACTCATACTTGCAGCCACAGTGCACCACATGTGGTCTGAAGAGGAGAGAACCGGCTCGCCAGGAGCAAAGGCGGGTGGGGCAGGGGAAGGGAACGAGGAGAAGAGAGAGGATGGAGAAATCTTCGAGGGGCACCCTGCAGCTAAAAGAACGGGGTGTATTGAACCGCAGCAGAAAAGCAGCACGGCCAACAATAAAAGCAAAGTCAAAGCCAAAAGTCAAAACGTGAGCCTGGATTGCAGGCGATCTTGTGTTTTCCTCTCTTTTGTGCCCCTCCTCTCCAGCTCTATCTCCCTCGCTCTCATAAGTCCGCCTGGGATCTGGAAGTTTTTTTTGTGTTCTACCTTTTTATCGCTCTTTTAGCAAGCCAACCGGTGACGCTAACAAGGCAAAAGAAACAACAACGTGGCCGAAGAATAGGTGGAAGAGTCGGAAGAAGAGGGTTAACAAGAGGTGCGGAGAGAGACGGGCAGGGAGAGAGAGCCAGAGAGACGGAGCTCGTGGACTGACGGCGTTATCTGGTAACAACGTGTTACGAATTACTTTTAACAAGACCCTTAGCAGATAAAAACCAGAAAACCGGTCGAGAGAGAGAGTTTAATTGCGAGAGCAGCAAAGAGCGTGAGTCCCGAAAAGAGCGTGCGATTGGAACGTGCGCTCATTAGCGAGGTGAGCATATAAACAGGAAGAAATTGCAATTAAAGCCTGTCTCACTTGGTTCCCGTGATTGCAAAAGAGAGAGTACCAGAGAACGGGGCGAGGGGAGGGCAGGAGACACCCTGTATTTACCCACCACCACCACCGAAGAAAGCTGAGGAACTTGCAGAAATTTCAGCAGGGTGCACTGGAAAAATCAGGGAGCGGTGGACGGTGAAAGAGAGAGTGAATGGAAAACCTGAAAATATGCCAGACAACAACAGATGCCTCTGAAAAACTGGAAGGAAGAGAGGGCGCCTTCAGGAGGGGGTGGTAGCTTGGCATGCGAAACGCAGCACATGTGCAGCTTGAAGAGGCAGAGAAATCAGGAACCGGGTGAGTCCGTGGATGCGGGGAGGTGGAATGGGAGTGTTGGTGGATGGAGATACGGTAGCTGTCAATCTAGTCGCAGAATTGTCACCAAAAGGGTTTTATTCGGGGGTTGGGAAAAGGCCACTGGTTTAAAAATATTATAATAAAATATTAAGCTACCAAGAATTAACAAATAAGCAAAAAACTACAATAAAAACTCTGAAACAATGTACTTCAAAAATCTGAAATATTCTACAGCTTGGGTCAATAGAGAAATACTTTTTAATATTAACCATAGACGTTTTCTAAAATAAGAAAAGAAAAAAAGAGATTTATTTTAAATTATAGCCTATATTTCCCTTCAAAATCAATTTATAATTTGCAACCGTTTTCAGCTTTTAACGGTTATCAGCTGGTTGAGTCTGAAGCAGTTGGGAATTCTAGATTTGTAGGCATTGTTATAAACATTATAAAATTCAGGAAGAAACATAAATTATAATAATGACTAAAAAACAAATAAGAAATCTTCAAATATGATTTACTTAGTTACTTAGGAACTTGGAAATAAAATTGTTTCAAAGCTGAAATGGGGATTAATAAAAAGTGATTTAATAAATAAACAAAAGTAGGAACAGTATACACAAATAAAACAAATAAAGGAGTCTTGCAATTCTATATTCAAAACTAGCGCAACAGGAAATCGCCGTCGTAAAGCAGATTTACATCGATGATAACGGGGCCATTAACAGCACCTTAGAAATGCCAAGGGAAAACAAATGCAGCCAATAAATGAAAACTTCTGCCCATATTTATTTAGCTTATGCAAAAAGTAACGAAATGCGGGGCAAAGCAAACAGCAAAGAAAACCCGACCGTAAACAAAACATTTATTTAGCTGCATTTAACGTATGCTACTATCCGCTCTCCGGCTCTCTCTCTCTCCCCCATACAACCTCTCTCAGCAACCAGCATGGCACTCTCTCCCTTCCAATTCTCTGAGCCAGCGAGCAGGCAGCTCTTACTGGGCCTTCCAGTTCTCTTTCAACGATCGGAGCGTTCGGTTCAGCGGACTTGTGTCGCTCGAGAAACCAAAAGATACAGAATCGCGCCGCCTAATTACACCTTCCGAACGCCAATTAATCAATGAATATATTACAAAGTGGTGTATACATAAAATGCTTCCCTTTGTGCACTAATTGTGAGCAATAACAATAGTCGTTAATAAAAAGAAGTTCCATAAAGTAGCCACCAAGTGGCGTCCTCGAAAAAAGCGACAGAAACGAGTTATGAAAATACAAATTGTGGCCGTGCCATGTGAGAATGTGTGTTAAAAATCGCTAAAGAAATATAAAAACGACTTGTTATTGTTGCTATTCCGATCTGTGATCGGTGATCGACAAGCGCCAGCCGAAATTGGATTGGGAATAAGCCCCAAACAAGATTGTAGAGAAACATCCATCCAACGACACCCTAACACCCGAGATAGCGACAACATTTGGCGCTACATGAAATTTTAATTAAAAATCTGTCCCAAAATAAAGTAAAAATCACTTGCAGCGTCGAAAAGTTTGCGGGTATCTGTGTATCCGTCAGATACTCGCTCGCTAGCTGCTCGTGTGTGTGCTCCTCCAGGTGTCGCCGGTGCCTGTGTGAGTGTTTGATGTAAGCAGACGTGAAATTGGATTAACTTTGACAGATGCACGCCGGTTTTTAATTACCACCAAAGACTTTTTTTGGATTAACAGCGAAAAGTTGGACCATCTCTCCGAGGTAAATATCATGCACGGGAAAATGTGGACTGCGGACTTCCATTACACTGCGAGTCTAAAGATCAGTTGCGGGAGATCCGTATAATGGGATATGTCAGTCAATGGGGATATACATGGCTACGCAAAGGGGAGAACTGATCCAGCCCCAGCATATGGAAATTATTCTGAGGAAATTGCTTTAGCCCAAGTTAATTGAATAGGTTTTAAGCTGCTCGGATCTTTGTGGGAACTTGTTGAACGAATTCAGATATAAATAAAAAAAATACAAATTTTAAAAAAGAAGACTTCGAAGTATAATTAAATGCTGACACATTGTAAGAAAACTAACAAAAAACCGTGGAAAATGTTCTTTGTGTTGCTATAATTCATTGAGCTAAAAGTTGAGCTAAAAATGAATGAAATGAATAAAGCTCTGTTAATCTTGGTGGGAACTTTTTAGTTGATCCCTTCGAAAATACTACAAATCCGTAGGGTAAAAGAACTCATTGAATATTTAACCCCAACAACAGTTACACATCGTTATTTTTACCGTTTTATTCGTTTGGCTCGCCACCTTATCTCTGCTCAATTTCTGTTCGGCTCCACTGTTTGTTTACTCAACAACAAAAATTGCGGCAGTTGGGTTCTTTTTTTTTCGACAATTTTCGTTTATTTCATTCGAATCAATATTGCCGTCAAATGAATGGAGAGCCACGAACTGAAATCTTATCTCCCGGAGGGGAAAAGTGGGGCTCGGAATGCGTGTGTGTGTCTACATTATTTCATTATTTGTTGTCAAAGTTTTGGCTGCCGAGGCAGCGACTACCAGAAATACTACCATGCTATCGATAGAGTTGGAAAATCAGAAAAAAAAAAAAAAACAGAAAATAAGGTGGGAGAGAGGCCGATAGATAGCCAGAGCGAGAGCGGAGATTGCAGGTGCTGGCTCTACCTGGAACAGCTCGGAGTTTGTCTCCGACTCTTCGGCTTAATCTCTAATCAAGATAAGCCATTGCATGTCGATCGCTTCGTGTTCGAGATGCGAGATTCGAGATCCCCCCAGATAGTTTTTCTCCTTTTCTTCTCTTCTTTCTCTTTTTCATACATCCATATGGGTCTGTGTGGAAAATTATGTTTCTCTGCGGTCATAAATTATGCGTAACGTGACACCTTCGTCTACAGGTTTCCAATGGGTCGTTAAATATTTTATTTCATTTTTATTGCTCGGCCATTGGTTTTTCGCGAAGGACTCAGTTCGTTGAGACGAGAAATGATTTCATTAAATTTTCAGTTAGCAGCAGACGCTGCCAAGGTTAGCCCCTCGACAAAGAGTCCGCCAGATCCAGCAAAAAATATCAATTTACATACTGGGACGCATAGGGACATCATGCGGTGCCTGGCTCTCGGCTCTCCTCCGGGCCAGGCCCGCACTTTCGCAATTCAAAAATTCGAAAAATTGCGCTTTGTCACACAGCAAACGACTTTCGGCCGCCTGCTGGGGCGACACTCAAATGCCAGGTTCTGCTGTTTGCCCAGCTCTGCTGGTTGCAGCTCCAGAGTGTTGCCTGTGGCCTGCGGCACAGTGGCAGAACGTGTGGAAAAAAACGGAACAAATTAGGCAACAATTTTAATTGAAATTCATACTAAAGCTATATTAAAAATTGAAATAGATTTTTTAAATATACATCGAGTTTTGCTAAACCATTTCTGATTCAAAAGTCATTGTTTTATTTGATTAACCTTAACTATTCCTTTGATTTAATCCTTCTTGGCTTAGATGTGAGTAAATATTGTTTAGCTGAGTTAGTTTCAACTTCCTTAAAATTTTAGCAACTCAGTTTTCAATTACTGCACATCCTGGACCACTGTGCACAGTGACCTCCCGTAGCTTTCCGGCATGTCTGGTTCTCCGTCTTCCCGTCGCTCTTCGCGCCTCCTCCCTGTCTTCCGAACAGGTGATCATTTTACAAACGTTCCTGACTACCTGCTCCCGCTGTTCCCGCCGATCCGAGAATCCCGAAAGTCGGCCATAAATTATGTTTTGTTTGGTTTTGGTCGCTCTTCGCTTTTTGTCTCCTCCATTGGGCCCGGCTATAAATTTCTCGTTGACTTTTTCCACTTGTCAAAGTCTCTTGATTTTCTTGCTGCCTTGCTGAATTTTTTGTGTGGTTTTTTAAAGGAGAGAGAGACACCCAACTCTTCGCCAGCTTAATTGTGATGGCGAACGGATTATCTCGTTTTTTAAGCAATTGGCTGCTGCGAAAATTTATTGACAAGCGCATTGACACTCTGCCAGTGAGTCAGTCAGTCAGTCACTCACTCAATTCAGTGGGGAGATGTCAGTTGACTTGTCACTCGCGGCGGGTTTGTCAGCTTCGTATCCTGTTAACCATTTTTTAACCGTCTTTTTCTGATCAGCCATGATGGAGCTGTCAGCTTAGGCGCTAATGTGCATACTAATGTCGGATTCTGCTTGGGAATGGACGGCGAAACTATGTTGGAATGTTTTGGGATTTTATTATGGCAGCACAGCAAAAAAAAAACATATGTTTTTTACTTAAAACATTTCAAACTAAGAACTGAAATATTCTAAAAATGTTGAGTAATGCTAACTGAAGAGTCAAAATAATTTAATTTACATTTCCGAATCCAATAACTACCGGTAAGACCTAGTATTTACTACTCGCAATGTCATATAATTCCAAGTCTATTGGGATCATAATCATAATCATATATGCCGTCGTGTGGCTTTAAGTTCCACCTTTTGCCTGTTCCACCTCCGATTGCAATTAGTACGCGGTCAGTGGCAGTGGCATTATGTGCTCCCGTGATCATTTACCGATCTTGTTATAATTATAAAACCCACAATTGTCTCATTGCGGGTATCGTCTGCCCGAGTCTAATCATGTTGAGGCCCGGGCAACTCCTCCAACGGGCAACCGATAATTTACGGACAACCTGAGCAACGACCCTCGTAATTATAAAAACGTTTCCCTCTCGGTTGCACTCTCTTTTCCTCGCACATTGCTTGTTTAAATAACAACAACATATTGATTAATTTTCGAGGCAGAGTCGAGGACGGGACTTGTCGTGGTGGTGGTTCGGAGCGGGCCGAAAAGCAGGTCTCGAGTCGTCCATCAAACTGGCCAAGTCAACTCGGACCCCGTGCTGCAATTCATCAAACTGCGGGCCAGAATGTGTTGGCCTTCTTCTGCGCCTTGCGGCACCGGAAGAAATAATTCAACTTGAAGTGAATGACTTAAAATATTTATAACGTAACCAATAAAACAAATAAATAAAATATTACTTGATTATTTGTTATACAATTCAGTAGCTAAAACTTGTATCTTTCTAAATAGAACCTATTTCTTATAATATTAAGATATATGCAGAGTATATCTTTAATACTCAGTGAATTCCATTATTTGTTATTTAATTAGTTAAAAAAATTAATTTAAAATGCTGTACTATGTTCTTGGTAAATGTTTTCCAGTGTGCTCTCGTATTTTGGCTTGGCTCGTTTTATTTGATTTATTTTGCAGCTCCTTCAATTTTCCCCCATTCAGTCGTATTATTAGGCTTGAGGCTCTCTCTTTCTCCGTTTTTTCCCCCATTGTGGTTAGCGGAGGAAAACCGAAATCAATTTGACATGATTGCCATGGATCATAATTTTTTCTTTCTCCTTTGTCCGTTCGGCTGGTTTCTTCGTCGCTTTCTTTGGAGCCCGGGTTTTTTGGTGTGTTTGTTTTGAATATTTTGTTTGCCGGCTATTAGGTTTTGATTATTTATGAGCTGGACCCGTGGGGCACACACATGGCTCGTTGGAATTGGCCCGGCAATTAGCCAACACAGACGCCTCTCCAACCGAAAAACGATTATTTGTTTTTAAATGAAAAATCACCAAAAACTCGCAGGCAAACTGAAGAAACGAAAGAAGAGCAGCGTTCGGCACCTCAGATCCCCATACTTTTATTATTATTTTAGCATGCCTCCAAACTATTTGTCTTTGGCCAACAATCAAGCCAGAAATTGCCTTTTAATGGCAGTTTACTTATTTATTTATTTATCTTTACATATTTCAAAGGTTTGCCAACTGCGAAGCTAAAGCTAAACCTTAAGCCAGTCAGCAAAAGGCGAAAAGATCTCTCGACTCCCCAGACCGATTTATCTTTTATAATTTTTCAATAAATTTATTGTTTCTCGTTTTCTTTTTTGTTTGCATTTTTGGTCGATTGTTTACGAAAAGCATTTATTATGCATAGTTTGGTTAGACAGGCGAGCAAGCTATCAATTTTTCACCTCTCGTATCTGGCAGATACATCAAACAAAAAGTCGAAACTTGTTGCTTGGCTTCGCGTCGCGTCGCGTTGCGGCTTGCTAACTGTGTCGCTAAATGTGCTTCGCCGTGTTGTTGGAGAGATAAATTCCATAAAATCAACAGAAACTACAGCAACACACTCTAAAATCGACGACTACCTCTAACAACAATAACCATGAGAAATGACAAAGGCAAACGACTACGACGACGACGCTATCTGAGGGAGAACTGATGATGATTTATGAGCGTCAGAAATCAAGTAGAAAATTACGGTAATAGAAGAACACAAGGCATACTGCACACACACACACAGAGATACGCACCTATACAGAAATAAAATCGACATAGATACACCTTCCTACCTAGGCTTCCAACTTCAGCACCGTACATTGGGCAATTTTAACTGGAATTTATTTCGTTTTAGAACCGAAAAGAAGGAGCGAAGAAAACACGTTCTCCAAGAATATTGTTCGTTGGGGGAAAATACGCTTAATATGCTAATTGGCAATGTAAATATTGATCATACGCCTGGTTGGAGCAATTTGCATTTTATCCGAACAAAACTAAAAGTGTCAGGTATAAATCTAATGGCACAGTCACACATGTGGGAGAGCACGAGATACAGAAACACTTATTTATGGGGCTTTTTCTCTCTTCGCTCGCTCCGAGTCTAATTCATTTAGCAAGACGACACCTTGTTAGAGCCCCGACTTGTGACGGGATGCGGGGGGATCTTTTCCAGCTGCCATGTGTGTGGGTTTTAGCTGGAAATGTAGCGACTAGGTGTTAATTTTGTTTGTTAGGCGACCAGTCGCCAGTCCCCAGTCCCAATGTTCACTCCCAAGGAACAAATAGTTCACAAACACAGTTCTAAAATAAAAATTCTCATTTAAATGAACAAGACATGCGGGCAGAGTGTAGGTGTTTTGGGGAAAAAATGAGAGAAGTTCCCGGAACAAGTGAATAATTTGAAGTGAAATTTGATGAACAAGTGAATAAATTAAAGGAAAATTTAAATTTAATGAAAATTGGAGATTAACTTGATTAAGAAGATTTTATTTATAATATTTTTATACACTCTCATATGAATATTATTATAGCATCAGATCGTAATTCTTGACAATATATTAATAGTTTATCAATTTAGCTAAGAGTTAATTAAAGCAGCTTACCAAATTCCTTAGATTATAATACGATTTACTGGCCTTCTTAGAAACTTACCCCTGGCACGTCCTTCCGATCGCCCGTTCTCCCACAGAGCTGGACAAAAACAAGCCCAATGAAACTTATTTAATATGCCTTATAAAGAAAGCAGTTAATTAAAACGACCCTGTAGGAGGGCGGCTGTTTCTGGAGCTTCCCTTGAAATCAGTTAACAAAAGCCCAAAGATAAACAGAGCCCGCTGACGAGGATGCAAACCAAAGGGGCAAGGGAAGCCGCGAAAAAGAAACGAAGAAAGAAATAAAGGAGTAGACCCAAGTTGAGATGAGTGTATAAAAATGCCCAAGTTTAAACAGAATTCGGATCGGGATCCGCGGCAGGAAGGGCTGCCCAGGAGATGGGATGGGATGGGCAGGCATCATTAATTCTCACCCAAGTGTTGCACGACGACTGCTTCGGACCGCTGTGCATATTTCCAATTAAAGCAACTTGCAACTCTAATGAACTTGAAGATATCAATCTACGCGCTGTTAACCCTAAAAAACCGCAGACAGACGACGGTCCGGACGGCACGAAATAAATGTCAAGCTAATTAAAAGTCAGGCGAAAATCTCGACTGCTCGGCGGCGATCGGGCATGCAATATTAGTCATAAATATTCCGTCTTGCCACTCGCAGATGCAACTTTGTTTGGAGCCAGCAAATTAATTGAAATAGTACCAAAAATAGAAGAGCTGTTGCTGTTGCTGTTGCTGCATGTATCCAACAGATACGCATCTCTGGGTTGCATCTACGCACATGTTTCAGTCGCTGTCTCTGCCACTCTCTTCCTGTCTCTCTCCAAGTGAAAAGGAAGCGCTCGGCTCGCGTTAAAACAAACAAAAACATATTTTTCTTATAAACAGAACTCTGAACAAAATAATTTTATTTTCAGCCAGCAGGCAGCATCAGGTTCTCCTGTATCTTTGTATCTTCCTTTTGCTACACCTCTCTCTATCTCTCTCTCATTCGAATGTGCAGTGAGAATAATGGGATGTGCAAGGAAAATCAGACTTTCACTTCCAATTTGAAGGAAAAGAGACCTAGCAACTCACAACATTGAAAGTTTTAAAGTAAAATCTTTTAAAATTATTTTAAAATTAAAAATCGCACTACTATTTCAATGATGTTTCGTAGATACTTTCTATCTTTAACATAAAATTATAAGAAATAGAATACAGTATACTTAAATGTTAAATAGAAATTTATAAATGGAACTAGTATCCTTAATAACCAAAAGTATCTGGAGTTCTGAGTTAATTTTCTTTCCGTGTACCAGTATCTTTTTCGGGCTCTCGCATCGAAACATAATTAATTTCTGTTTGTTTAAGGTCTGCGCCTGCGACTGACTGTTGTTTCCTGCAAACAGCCATGACGATGGCGATATTTGCTTTCTCGGCGAGCCGAGCCGAGGGAACCAGGAGCCGAGAAGGGGGTTCTGCTCCTTGAGATTCATTGGAATTTCAATTTTGAAAAAGAAAAAACGATACTCCACACAATACATATTCATTGTCGTCGCTCGTCGTGTTGGGCATTTAAATGCTCGCTCATAAATTTGCTTTTTTTGCAATGTCATAAATTAAACATTTTGGAAACTGATACGTTTCGCCCCTCCCTCTGCCAACTGGCTCTTTTATTCTTTTATTGATCGTCAAGTTGACATTCGCCGGGAATCTGAGAAGAAAGAGCGAGACAGTGGGAATATTTTGCCATAAATTATGCGCTTAATTAATTGGCCTACAAATTCCAATTCCACTCCACTCCGAATCTTTCCCAGTTAATTAGTCAGAGACAGAAAAGCGAATCAAACGAGTCTTGGGACTCTCAAGAGATCCGAGATTCTCAATCTCGATACAGCAGGTTCTTCGAATTTCTAAGTCGCATTCAAATTGGAATTTTCTCAGAATTGGTTTTGTTCATTCTCTTAAATTGAATAAAGCATAATTTCCCAGATTTCTGAATGCAGAGATTTATAATGACAAGTGTGGCTTTAATGAGAAATTCAAAAAGAAAATGCGCATTGAAAGATGGCTCCATAAACATATAAAAATGATTTAAATTCATATAAAAAGTAAACCCTTTTCAAAAGATGGGGAAATTCCCCTTCTGGAAATAGCAAAGCCAAGAATTCAATTACGAAGAGAACATGCCATCTTTGCCACACATTTCGCCATAATCTCGTGTTTTATCTCAATTAGGCAAGCCCACCAGCCACCAGCAAGCGGTTATAATTAAAAAATTGTCATTTTCTTGTCGTTTGCTTAACTTTATCTGCAATTTGTTACAGCAGAGATTACACCTGGCAAATTGTGAGGCGAGGGCTGTGGGCACGCAGACATATATGGCGTGAATCAAAGGCGGCAAGAATAGAACACTGCATTGTGGCTCCTCAGACTTATCTGAGTTCTCTTTGGTTAGGCAAATCTTTTGCGGCGCACACCCACGCCAGCCTGCAGATACAGATACAGAAACAAAAACAGATACAGATACAGACTAGCGACAGCCGCAGATACGGATACAGGGGCAACCTCTTCTGCGGCTCTTTATTTGTCGCTGGCTGATTAAACTTGCATTATATATACACATAAATATATGTACAAAGAGTGCCGTTAAAGCAAACAACAACAAGGCGCGTTCTTTAATAGGAAATAAAGGAAAAAAAATAACAGTCACAAGTAAAAAAGTTGGGGGGTGAGGGGGAAAAAGTTAATTAAATTGTAAGCGAGTTGCTTCTTCTCGGCTTCCATTGGCACACACGCGACTTCTTCATCATCCGGCGAGTGTCTGGCCCCTTAATCCCGTGGCGTGATTAAAGTAGTCCACTTTCGGCTAGGCCCAGGGATACACCAACTCCCCGGCAACTCCCATTTTCCATTTTCCACCGCACTTTTCCCCCCTTTTCCTGTTTGCTCTTCGGGAAGCCGCTGCCTCTGTTTTTCTTTCGGGGCTTCCCGCTCTTCCCTCCCTTTGAAGTGCGGCCGCAGAGACAACTGCAATTGTTCTTTAGCCGCCCACAAATTTACTGGCCAAATATTAACATATTTGCCCGGGACCCAAGGAACATAACTCAGGCCGCAAATTGCGGCAACTCTTTTGGCTCTCTGTACCCCTCGGACAGACTGTAAGTTATGTCGCCAAGTAAGCCCGCATTTTTTCCAGCCAAATTTCCTTTACCGCCATCGGGCATAAATCCAGTTTTATGCTCATGGCGTAATTAAGTTATTTGGCTTTTAATATTTTCTAATTATACAAGATTTATAAACATTTTTTACGACCCCTCTTAGCGATAAACGAGATGCGGCGAGATGCCCGAGATCTCCAGTGGGGACTTTATGGTAGTTGCTTGGTTTAAGCTTTTATGGTTGCCTCTAAAATCGTCACTTATCAGATAACTTATCAGTCGTTTTCGTACCTCTTTTTGCATCTCATTACAGACTACAGACCAGGAAATCAGTCCGAAAGCAGCTCAACCAACGGAATGGAAAAAATGGTAAGTGGAGAAATTTCTTATAAGTTTTTATAATAAGTTAGCTGCCTAAAAATAAGAGTAGATTGATTTGTCATAGGAGTCTATTTATAAAATTTTAAATTAGAATGCATTTCGAGTGTAGAATTTATCAACTCTTCTTTACTTTATGGCTCCTTCTCCCTGTTGCATATAAGAAGACTTCAGCTAGACGTAAATATAAATAAGAGGCTAGAAAACTTGACCTTTCCCCGCCAAACACTTTGCCCCTTGGCTACTTCATTGCGCTTAGTTTGCCGCACAATGGAGAGAAAAATGCTGGGGCGACCCGGCCCTGTGATGGCAGCCAGTGCAATTGACCAAGGAGCAGAGAGCTCAGAGCTCAGAGCTCAAGGAGCAGGAGCCTCCTAGTAGTCGGCAGCCAGCATTCAGCATCATCAACCTCGTCTTCGTCTGCGGTTGTCGGCAGTTACTTTTCAACGCCAATTTTGCTCTTCAAAACGAGCCAGCTCTTGGTACACAGAGGGAAATAAATAACAGCATCAATTGAAAGTCGTGTAAACACAATGCAACACGATTTTCGTATTCACAAACCTTATAAAATTGTTTTAAAATTGGAAAGAAGTATCCTTAGAGTGACTCAAGCACACTGCTTATCTCTTTAATATTATTAAATCATTCATTATTATTCCAAGGCGATTAACCTCAGAGTAGTTTAAACTAATCAAATATTTCCCCTTGTGTATTAGCCAAGTTTTGGCCTGAGCCTGGTTTTCTCGTTTTGGATGCCGTGGGCGATGCATCTTCAGACGCGACTTGTTGCCCCATTGTTGGCTTACCCTTTTGAGCGGAGAATCTGAGAATATGAGAATGTGGCAAGGGAGAATGGCCGAGAGAGAGAGAGGAATGAATCGGAATCTTGGGGCATATCTCTTGCTACTTTAACGTTAACGAGCTGTTGACTCCTTTCTGCTTTAGCCGGCAGTTGAGTTGCCAAGTTCCCCAGTTCTTTTCCTCCTATCCATCATTCTCTCATATTTCCCCTCGGCTGCCTTGATGCAAAATGTCCTTCCAGTCTAGTTAGCATCTGTCTCGTATTCGCTGTCGAAGCATTTTGTTGATAATATTTGTTTATTTTGTTCGCTTTCTTAACCAGGTTCTGTTGTTCGAGGCTCATTTGTTATGCTAGACATTTCGAAATGTTCTCGGCTGCAATTAAAACATGAGAATATTTCCATAAATACACACATTGATGCGGCCAGATGGGCAGGCACTGCAATGACACATCATCAT
>VNJR01005138.1:0-11004 GCA_008042585.1 Drosophila punjabiensis
CGCTGGAGAATCTGAATTATATTTCGCCCGTTCTGGTTTCTTCAGAGTCGCCAGTTTCTGTCTGGCGAGGTTCTTCCTCCACAATGGCCACTATTTTTGGACTTGGCCACTTGCATGCATAATTGTGCACAAAGGCGTGAAGTAAGCCGGGTCTTCGGAAGGGGGCAACAGTCAGAGGGGCCAGTTTGAACGGACAATAAACTCTTATTCTACTTCTATTCGGAAGTGAGACCAAAAAAGATAGAGGTACACTGAAAAAAATTGAGCTAGATGGTCTTAAATATATCGAAAATCAAGTAAACGTGATAAGTATAAGAATTTATGTTTACTTTTTAACTTTATAAATTTCAAATTGATAGAAATCAGATATATAATATAAGACACTTACCTTTTAAAAAGATGGTAGTGATATTAACTCTGATTTTTGGACTGCGTAACAAAGAAGCTGTCTGGGAAATGCTCGTATATAGAAGACCATAAAGAAGGGCCAGAATAGCGGACGCTAGACGATTTTCGGAAATAATAATGGATTGTTTGTCTTCTTGGTCTCTAGACCAAACGGGAACGGCCCCGTCTACGATTCGTTTTCGCATTGTGAAGCCGGTCAAGGTTAATTTGGAAAATATTAGTGTCAGAGGAAGGAAGCCAAGCCAGCCCCTCGGCACAAGATTGCTCCGGATGTGGGCCACAAAAACCAAGAAGATGAGACTGGCTTTACGACCCAAGCACAGGTAGAGCTCAATCTGAAGCTCAGACTGAAGTTGAAGTTGAAGCTGAGGCTATGTCTCTGAGGCTGAATAATTATTAAATGCGGGCCCGGCCCAGTCAGACTCGACTAATTCAATTAAAACGAGACTACGTACTTACAGATACAAGATCTGTGCCGTAGCGAGGTTGGTTCCGAAGGTTCCAAACAAAGTTCAAGCTCGATTGAGAAATCCCGCAGACAATTGCCGATTGGAATCTGTCCAGGAAACTGAAATATGACTGGCATTTTACGAAACTTTATTGTCGGACAGCCAGCAAGCCATCTCTCTTTCGGGCAATTAAAAGTCTGAAATGCGAGTAACAACAAACAAATGACAGTTGGAAATATTTCACACAACAAACGAAACGAAAGTGAAAATCGCAAAATGTGAATAATTAGCGGCAGGGCCGCAACAATACGCCGAATAAAATAATAATAGCTAACGAACTGAAATAGGAAAAATTTACGAAAAATTCGCCACAATTGCCAGTGGCAGCTTCAGACCCATCCTCAACCTCGGCCCCCAGTCTCAGTCCCAGTCCCAACAATTTGTAGCTAACAAAGTCAATGACAATGGCCAGGAGGGCTCCGGCTACCCATCTCCCTCTCTTTCTCGGCGAGGGCAACAAACCCTGCATGCCGTCTCTATCGGAGCATCTTCGGTGTAATTTCGAACGCAGCATTAAAGCGGGCACAAGAAATAATGCGGCGACGTGGGGCAGGTGAAAACGTTGTTACCTCCGCGGCGACTTTCTTCGCCGCCACGGCTATGGAGCACGTATCTGTGAGATACATTTCGGTGTTTGTCAAAGTGCACTTATATACTTAGCTTAACTATACTTAACTAACTAGTCGCTATCAAAACAGAATCGTCCAGAAACCCCAAGCAGCAGCCGGAGAAAATGCAAGGCGCGAAAGTGTGGGAGATTTTCGGGGTTAGCATCTGTTGCCCAGATATACTCGTATTTGCAGCAGCCTGCTGATAGATCTGGATAGACAGGCGACTAATTAAGTCGTGGAAGTGTTGCCGTCAACGAGGAAGGTGCCGTCTTCCAAACGGAAGCAAAGTCAGTTGCTCTCCTGAACGGCATCTTCATCAGCATCAGCAACAGCTTCATCTTCATCTTCATCTCCATCTCCTACTCCATCTGGGGCTGCTGCTTCATCATCATCATTGTGAGGCCTCTCCAATTGGCGATGGGATGTGGTTGAATGCGGAAACCTGGTCGGACGGAGGACGCCTCACAGTAGTCAGTCGCAGTCGCAGTCGCAGCATATTAAACTCTAATCAGCAAGATGTGATGATACGATAGGGCCAAAAGCACTACGAGAGAGCACTAGGTAGCAATTTGTCAGATGTTGGCTTGGGGTTTCATAACAGTTACAGCCAATTGCCGTGTCACTGATGGTGTCGGGATACCACTGCTTCGAAGCATCGAGTCCGGTCTGAGCATATCATTCCCAAGGCACACACAGGTGGGGAGTGTAAACTAACCGAGATTGTCATTAACTCAATGGGGATAGAATTTCTAATTCCAGGGGGAGTAAGCTGGCATTATCCTGAGCTGTACTTTATATGGGAATCGCACCTAAAAAAAGATCTGAAAGGAGTTGAAGCTTAAAGGAAGTTTAAAGTGTAAAATCTCTTATTTCAAGATTTTAGAGCTTAATATTTTATTGAAACCGTCTTCAAATAACTTTCCTGTCTAGATTTCATAATAAATTTTTCCAATGTTCCCACAGGCCCACAGTGAAAACATGACTCAGCCCACATATTTTGATAAATCTTCCACGGTGGAAAAAAAATATAGAAAAAGGGAAAATAGATGAAATGAAAATTCGTAGAAGCCACCAAGTAACTTATACGGCTTAAGTATCACAGCTTGCCTTGGGGCCGAGTCTCTGTGGGCTTAACCTTGCCTCGACTTCCATTTCCATTTCATAATTTGCTGATATTTTTTAGCTGGGTAAAGATTATTAATGATCTGGCTCGAAGACCTGGTTCTAATGATCGGCCATCGACAAGCAAAGCCGAACGGCGAACACCATTTCCTGTCTAAATACTGTCAGGCTTGGAAAACGAAAGTACCCAAAAAGTCCGAACATTAAGGCAAACCTCATTAGTCCGTTGACACACATATGTGTATATATCTCCCAAAAGGTTCGGAACGGGCCATATATCTGCTCTTTACTTTCTGGTGAGTTGCACTTACCGCCTTTGTCCAGTTTTTCCAGCCATTTCGGCAGCTTTTTCCCCCGTCTTTGCGTCCGAGTTATAAAGTTTATAAACACGCGAATATTACATTAAACCTTTTGCTGTACATACATAATTTTTATGTTTTGTGGGCTTCTGTTTCGTTTTTTAATTTTTGGGAGGTCTCCAGCAAGTAAAGTGCGGTGTATAGAGCCCGGCCTAATGGGTGTAAGCATATTTATGGCCTGTCATTACTTTTCCGTAAATTAAACTTTTTAATGCGAAAATTGCTTAGAGTGTAATTTTTTTTAATAATCCAGCTGGCTTAGAGGAAAGTTATTGTATAATCGGACCGTCCGATACGACTATAGTCGCACACGAGTCCGAGTAGATAGAGCGGCACCGAGTTTTCCGTATTACGTGGGCGTTCCAATGCCCGATCTTTCTTTATTCGTTTCGTCGGGAATTTGGGTATCTGGATCGTGGCTTTCTAATTGCAATTGCTTTGTGCGTATGTCAGTGGTTGTGGATGGGATTATGGTTGGGTTTGTGGTCTCGGACCGCTCCCATCTACCATTACATTCTTCGTCCACAAAAGAGAAGCTTCTGTCGGTGGCCGAATCTGGATGGGGGCTGGGTTCATGGATCTGGATGTGGATGCGGATGCCTGGCTTTATGTATTGGAAGAAACAAAAGGCTAACCCCAGAGAAACCGTTATGTCAGCGCCGGAGCTGCCTGTATAAATCATTAGAAGCAGGTTACGCTCGGCAATTTATTTGCTCCACACATGAGATGTATCTTGTAGATGTATCTGCGGGCCTACGCACGTCTGCCCATGCTCAGAACCACTGAGCTGCTCGGCTGTCTGGCCGAGAATCTTACCATCCGGGACTGGGACTGGCACAGGGACTGGGAAGGGGACCTGGACTGAGGCTAGGGAAAGGAAGCTGGCAAAACGATCTGATAAGTGTCAAGATTGTATAACCTTCGTGCGCTGGGTGGTGCTACTCTGGCTGAGCTCCCTTGGCCCCGCGGAACAGTTATACATAATTAAATCCAGTGCCAGGCCAGCCACCACCAGAGATGGTGCCTAGTCACGTCTTCGGAGCTGGCTGGGAGGCTTCTCCTTGAGAGGTGGGAAATGTGTGCGATCATGAAATTGGCTTTGCTTTGTACAAGATACTCTATTAATTTTCATAGCTGGTAATTAGCTTTCATTCTAAATGTAAATATGTTTTTGAAAGTGAAGATTTGTTTGCATTTTTGCAGCCTCTTTTGGTTTTAACTCTATAAATGCAGATGTTCAGATGTTTTCAGAGGGAAGTTTTTGAATTCAAGCTCGGATTACTTTCCCCTTCACCACTGATTAAAGTAAATCTACAATTATTATTTGTATTTCCTCTTAATCAGGGATTAAGTTAAATATATAATTATATTAATTATTAGAAAAGCGAAAATCTTCATCCTATTTAGAGCTTATTTCCTTTATGATTAACCTTAACATTTAATCATTTCTCCACGCGTTCTCTAATTATTTCGCCCCGCTGAGCATCACTGCTACCAATCGTAGTGACTTTTTGAAAATCACCGCTGAGCTAGGAAAAACAACAACAGTGAGGCGAGGAAAATGAAAAAGAAAACTCAGTGATACTGCTCCAGTACTCGGACTCGTACTCGAACCCAAAGTAAGCCCTGAAAAGCCGCGCTGCCTGCTGTCTTGTCTCGTTTCCACCGCAGTGGCAGTTCCATTGTTTTGGTCACACAGCTGAGAGGCTGAGAAACAAATGGAAAATGGAAAACAGAAAACGGAAAATGGAAAAATTACCCAAGATAGAGCCAAAGACCCGACCCTCCGCGCAAGGTGGCTTGCATCGGCTCTAAAGCCCCGCAGCATAAGGCCCAAAATGCGCTGTGAAAACGAGGAAAAACATTTACAATTGCGGTTGAGATAATAGCAGGAATGATAGGCTTTGCTTAATTGAATTATTTTTTTTTACTACAAGTACATATTTTACTTAACAATCGTATTATTTTTGAGACATACATAAAAGAAAAAATATAAAATTAATTATATGTCTAGATCGGCTAAGCTGTTAATGCTGTTCAAAAATATATATACATATGTTTTATAGGGTCGGATAAGTGATGTTATCAAACCCTTCTAGTGTATAATAAGAAACAGAAGATCGTTAAATTAAAAAATTCAAAAGTAGCTATTATTTTGACCGCAACTGTATAGATATAGCCATCGGCAATGACTCGACAGCGCTGTAGAAGTCGACGCCGACATCGACTGCGGCTGAGGCAGAGGCAGCAGCTGTGACTCGAATCGAAACCAAAATCCAAGCTCAGTTTCAGTCGGACTTCAGCTTCAGTTCCAACTAGAAGCGAGCGCGTTTTTTTGGGAAATTTCGAAAAGAGTTCGAGAGCTTCGGCCGCGGCTGGCTGAGCACCAGAGCAATGATAATTTATAATTTGCATAATTACCATTATTACCAAGTGCGACAGTGAAATGGAAAAAGCTTTAGTACACGAAGAAGCAGCAGCAAGTTGTTTTGCTTCGAAAAATATCTAAAAATCCAAAATAAAGCTACGAAATCAATATTATTAAATCGAGAAAGAGATTATAAAAGCGATTAAATTAAAAAAGAACTACGAAAAGTGATATATATTGGAGAGGCAACATAAAATCAAAAGCAATGAGTGAATTAACAAGAAAATGAAATATAAAATAGCGAATGAAACTGAATTCAAATAATAATAAAAAAACTAAAAATATTGTTAAATAAAAAGGAGTTATGTGAGAAGTGTCCTTTAAAAAGTGAACCAAAGAGAAACCCCCAACCTATTTCAATCCTAATCCCAATTGTGAATATAATAAATGAAAACGAGATTGAAACTATTCTAAAGAAAACCTGGAACTAAAAACTTTAAGTCCCGAGTATTTCCTAACAACTTAAAATTTATACAAGCAACATTTATGGAAAAAGGCTCCAAGGACTGCCATGACACCAAAACCCAACTGAGAGCAACAGCATCAGCAGCAGCATGTATTGCACCAAAGATTGCACCTGCAGCCTGTGCCGCGAGTTGCGCGGCTACAAGCCGAGTGGCAAGAAGGTCGCCTCCCCCAAAATCCCAGCTCCCGCAGCCAATCCACCGGCGAGTTCCCTGCTCAGCAGGATGCTCAACGATAACTTCATCCTGCGCAGGCGTGGCATTTCGCTGAAGAACTTTCAGCCGCAGTCGCTGAGGAACAGCGAGATGCTCGCCCAGCAGCTACCCGTGCCGCGTCCCCCTCAGACCCCATCGCCTACGCCCATCGAGGAGCTGCCGGATTGGGCGACGGAGGAGGATTCCACGCGGGCGGGACGGAAGCCCAACCATAAGGTAGTCATATACTTCGGTGACTCCATCCATCGGGGACAGCAATCGCCGCTGCCATCGCCCAAAGAACTTCACTCGCAGCTGCTGCAGGAGATGTCCCAGAAACTGAAGGCCCACGAAGAGGTTAACCCGGCGGGGAAGGAGGCGAAGACTGAAGCCGAGGCGGGATTGGGGACGGAGAAGATAAAGGTGGAAACCACGCTGACGACGACGACCGTGGCGGCAGCAGCGGCGACGGCGGCAGTGGAGCTGCGGACGGATGACGAACTGCCGCCCTACATTGAGAGCGTGCAGAATGGCGTAATTAATATCAGAATTGAAGGCAATTACCGGCGAGCCAGTGCCCTGGTGGAAACGGTGGCAAAACCAACTCTGGCCGTCGTCGGTCCAACGAAATCCGATGCAGCCGACGTTGCCGGCGATGGCAACGATAATGATGACGACGATAGCGACGACCCTGGCCAAGATGAGGCGGAGACGGACTCGTGCGACTGGAGCTATGTCCAGGAGTGGCGGAGGGCAGCGAAACGGTACTGGGAACTTGGCGGATCATACGCCATTATTTGCTACCTTCGGATTCCCCGATCCCCTGATCATCTGATCCCCTATACCATTTTCCATTTGTTGTTTTTCTATTTTTCATTTCTATTTTTGTTGTGCGACTGCAATTCTATTGTGAAAGTTGGCGAAAAAAGGGTTTTCTTCTGGGCGTAGAATTGGGTGGCCTTTAATTGGAAAAAGGGAAAGGAACTTGATCTGAGATCAACAGGAAGATGAATCTGACGAGAATGCAATCGAAATGCAATTGGGAAGATGTCAAAAATAATGCCAAGTGGGGAATAGTCGAGAAAGTAGGGAAAGCAATCAGTTTTGGAAAGTAACAAAGGGAAAAGAAGTCAGAAAACTAAGATTTCAAATCAATATTCAGTGAAAATAATTATCTGGAAACAAAAACAAAAACCTAAGAGACAAAATGGAATGAAAGATCCGAAATAATAAATATAATCTGAAACCCACACTCAATAGATTCTTAAGTAGTTAAAACCAAACTTATAGACGTCGATTTTAATATCACCCATTAGAGATGATGTTTTGGTTTTATAAGTCATAATGTTGAAAGGAAAATCGTAAAAGTTTGGCCTTAATTTACATAAGAAGCTAGTAAAATGAGCATTTTTTAAGTGGATCAGATGTAATTAATTTAAAAGATAAAAAAATTTAAAGAACCTGAGTGGGTTTTACTACTACTAAATAAAAACTAAAGTAAAGAAAGAGATAAATACGTTTCTTGAAAAATAATAAATAATACAATACTAAAATATGAATTCGTTAGAAGTTAAATAACACAATTTAGCTTATAAGATATATGAATTCCAAGATGAAATTCCTCACTTTCAAATTAATAACCTTCAAGGCAAAGGTCACTGTTCGATAACCAAAGCCCAATCAAGTTTCAAGTTCAGAATTAGATCATAATAACAGAACTCCTAAGAAATGCAAAGTTTCTCGCATAAATCGTATTTAGCACAGAATCGAAGATCTGTATTAAAGATATTAACAGACATATTGTCAGGAGAGACAATAAAAGATGCGTCCAGTCATCTCAGCTTAGAATTTGGGTCAATCACAGCTCAAGTTACAGCATAGGTATAAGTCGAGAGGCTGGACAGAAATCTGAGCGATAACAATGGCCAGAAATCATAAAGAATGAAGAGATTTTGCGGACAACTAACTTAGTCACATGCAAATGAAAAATCGTAACTGGCTTTTAATATTGCTTTTTATTTTGCGACAACCAAGCCCAGCTGGAAGATGAGTATCATGGATAGAGCCGAGAATTGTGAGAACGAAGATCAACCCACTTTCCGAAACAAAAGGAAATGTTTAGCTAGAGAAGAAATTAAGCGTGCTTTATGCCCTTGCTTTCTGATAAGGTTTTATGATTTTTTTGAAGGGTTTGAATATTATTTAATATAAATATGAAAGGGATTCTTTTTGATATATTTCTAAAACTATTGAATTAGTTAAATATCATATAATTAACATATTTATTAGCTTTAAAGCCCTTTCTAAGTGTAGAGTATTGCTAAAGTTTTCAAAAGCATTTGACACAAATTTTGCGTAAACCAAGCTGTCGACTTGGTAAGGCCTTTGTATATCTTTATATAGTAGATATATTTTTATATCTCTTAACTACGTCTACTTTTAATTAGGTGTCACTGCTCCGGGTTCGGCCCGCGACTAACTAGAAGTCTGTTTAGTTTGTGTGAACAAAGATTAGCGGCGAGGTGACATCTCTCCCGTCTGCCCGTTAGTTAAAGCTTTTGTTTATCTCAAACGGGCTTCTTTAGTGGCTTCTTTAGTGGAATCTTAATGAGTTGCATCATTTATGGGCCTAGAAGTGGGTCAGCTTAGCTGCGAAAATATTTAAAATATATTTATGATTTTGCTACGCAAATAAAAGTTTCTTAATTGGCAGATATTAATGGATATGTCTCTGTATGAAGAACGATAACAGGTGTGGCAGAGATGGCATCTCTTCGAACTTGGCATATTGATACTACATATTAATGATCTAAATGACACATTAATGTTTTTATTATCAGATAAAGAGTAGATATTAAAGCTTTACAGTCATAAAAATCATGAATTTAACTCAAAGATTTATTTAAATATGTATATAAATTCTATAATCTGTAATTTACTTTCTTACATTTTTCTAGACCCACTGGCAACCTGCCGCCCAACTTCAGCCAGCTACCCGCTCCCAGCCAGATCACCGGCCTGCCACCTGTACCGCCTCTACAGCTACAGTCCCCTCCCCAGCAGCAGCAGCAGCCGCAGCAGCAGCAGTCCCACTCACAGACGCCACATGGCGGTGGCCCCCAAAAGGGACTGGCGGTGGCCATGGCCACGCCAGCACCGCGAGTGTTCAAGGAACTGGCCCAGCAGCCCAACAAGGGCATTCCCCACAAGGTGGTCTCTAGCCCCGGATCCCAGCTGGTGAGCTCCTGCAGCCAGGTGACTTCTCCCGTGTCCACCTCGAAGGCCCTGATTCCGCAGCGAGCAGTGGCGGGTCCGGCACGCCTGACCGTACAGAGTACTCCGGTGAAGTCCCAGCCACCACAGCTGAGCGGGAGCTTGAACCAGGTCTCGCCCAGCAGACCCACGTTGGGAATACCCAC
This sequence comes from Drosophila punjabiensis, assembly GCA_008042585.1. NCBI lineage: Eukaryota > Metazoa > Arthropoda > Insecta > Diptera > Drosophilidae > Drosophila > Drosophila punjabiensis. The sequence continues at coordinate 9,516 of VNJR01005138.1, forward strand.
GACGGCGGCGACTTCTTCGCCGGCCAGGACGCATCAGCATGACCAGTTCCGGGCGCTGCAGCGAGTGCAGGAGTGTCACAGCTCCTCGGATGAGAACCGTAGCTCCGGACACGCCAGCATGTCGGATACGGGGGGTCATAGCTCCTCGCCGGCTGGAGGCATGACCCTGGGGCCGCTGCCCGAGGATAGACTGGCGGCTGGGGTGACCAACAGGAGCACCAGGTCGCGGCGACATCGAGGCATCATGCCGGCGGGGAAGGCCCCGTGGAGCGGAACTGGACTGGAGGACATCAAGCTGGCCATGCTGACGCTGCGCTCCCAGACGAGCAGCAGCACCTACAGCAGCCTGAGCGCCGGATCCGAGAGCTCGGAGCCGGCCCGCCGCCTGGGCAGATACTCCTCGCTGGAGACCGTGGTGACCAGCACCAGCGCGGACGAGTTCGTGTGGGTGGACTCGCACAACCGGCTGGTGGAGCTGCAGCATCCGCCCTGGAGCCAGCCCTGCATCCTGCGAGTGCTCCGCAACGGACGCTGCCAGCAGCAGGCGGAGCACCTGGCCGTGGAGGCGGTGTCACGCCTGGGTTACCTTTTGCAGCGAGCGCTGGTAAGAATTGCCCGCGAGATCCAACGTTTCTCCGCGGGTGTAGGCCTCTGCTCCAAGCAGGAAGTGGCCGGCGCCTTGCGTGTGGTGCTTAGCTCCTCGCTGGCGGACTCCTGCACGAAGGCCTGTCTCCGGGCAGCCGCCATGTTTGCGGTGCCCGGCGAGAGTGCCCTTAAGCAGAGCAAGTCCGCCCGGGCGGGACTCCAGTTGTCGGTGGGTCGCTTCTACCGCTGGATGACGGATGCCCGGCTGGGCAAGTTCATCCACGAGTACGCGGCGGTGTACCTGTGCGCCGGCATCGAGAATCTGCTGGAGGAGATTGCACTGCAGTGCAACGGAAGTACTGCGGCTGCACTGGACCAGAGCATAGCCAGTTCCGGCGACGTGTGGGGTCTGCTGCAGCCCTTCGCCCACTTAAATGCCGGCCGTGTAGCCAGTGGGGCGTTGGCCCTGCCCAGGTGGGCCAGTGCCTCCTCGCTGGCCACCTGCGTGGGCAGTGTGCGGGAGCTGAAGGAAAAGGCGTTGCGCACGCAGCAGGAGTTCCAGCTGGCCGCCGCCCTCTCCGGATCCGCGCTGGCCGCTCTCTTCTACTTTATGCGCTGCTCGCAGCTGGAGCACACGGAGCTACTGGCCGCCTCGGGCTGCAATTCTGGCCAGGCGCCAGCCGCTCCACCAGGAGCAGGTGGTGCCTCTGCCTCGGCGGGCCACCATGTCCAAGAGCTGTGCTATGAGCGTGCCTATGTGGTGCTGCCGCCGCTCGCCGAGTGGCTGCGCGTGGCCGCCGCCCACGCCGAGCACAGGAGCGCCCTGATGATCGACAAGGACGACATCATGCAGGCTGCACGCCTGCTCCTGCCCGGCGTGGACTGCCCCATCCGCCCGGTGGCA
>VNJR01005145.1:0-18734 GCA_008042585.1 Drosophila punjabiensis
CAACCAAATGGGTAACAAAAAACCGCTGAGAACAAAGAAAAGCTCCGGAAATCATCGAGGGGAAAGCGGGGAACGGAGAAGGGATCGGTCTAAAGCGGACTTTTGGCAATTTATAACATTTTGCTCATTTACTCATTGCTCATTTTGCCACACTGCTGCAGTGTGTGTGTGTCTGTGTGGGGCAACCTCCGGTGCCATGAAAATGGCGCCAGCTAGCGAAAAAAATGTAATAAAACATGTTTAAAAAACGAGCAAACACAAGTGAAGTGGCATTAAGCAGGAGGACAAAACCCGGCGACAGGGGACGCGGTGAGCTGGGCGGTGCCAAATGCTAAATGCAAAGTGAGCACACTTTAAGGAAAATATATATTAAAATACAACAAATTAAGCTATTAAAAGTTTTAAATTATATTGGAACATTTTTGGAATTTATAACGCATGGTACAATTAAGAATAAATTAAGAAAACACCATATTTTTAATTACTAATTGAATATATAAAGAGATTCAAATTAACTTATATTAGCTTGTATTACTTAATATCCTGTATTCTATCAATAAGCAGCCAATCTTAAAGTTTGCTTTCTAGCTTTAAAAATATATTTTTATAAATATACAAAATAAGAAGTATTAAATTTTATTCTAACTCATTATCGTTTAATATAAATGTATGCAATATTTTAGAATATGAACTCTTCACCAAAAATAATATAATGACAACTTTAAATAACTAGTGTACATAAGTCAAAAAACTTTCTAATAAAAATTCTTTGTGCAACAAATTAACACATGAAAATTATTAATACATATTAATTAATAACATATTATCAATAATTATAGTTTTGAGCACTTAGTTAAGTTCGTCAAACTAAAATTAGAACAATTTAAGCCACTGAACAAAACCTAACAAGTAATTAGATAAAATACAATAGTTCTAATCAAATGATAAATGTTTAAATAATATTCTAAAGTAATCAGACTTATTCAGAGTGTATTTAGAGAAGGGTGAAGTGCGGGGTGTGCCGGGGACTACAAAAACACAGCGTGTTTAACGAGCCATTTGCCGCTTTGGCGCTGAACTTGCTAATTGAATTAGAGCCGCTCGCTCGCTCGCTCAGTGGCTCCTTCTTTCCAGGTTCACTGCCAGGGGATGTGGATGTGGATGTGAATGTGGACGTGGATGCGGATGAGAATGTCGATGTGGCTGTGGAATGAAGAGTAGCGAGACCAGGATGCGCCGGCGGCAGGATGTGAGCCCTAACAACAACAAAGACGGGCGGCATGGCATGGGCGGCAAATCGGGAGCAAAGCGTATTTGGTTGCTAAACGCTTTGGCATGCCGCATGCCTCAGGGGCTCACCGAAAGGACCCGCCCTCCGCTCGCTCGACAGCATCCACCACGCCCGCAGGATTCAATTAAGTGTAAGTGCGCCAGGCACACATCCCCGCCATAAAAGGACTCGGCTTGGGCAGGACGAAGACGGCAGAAGGCCGGCAACAGTTTCCCTCTAATGAGCAGCGAACGCTCGACACCCGCCAGAAACACAAAAAGGAAAACTTGCAAACTGCCGGATGCGTATAGATAGCCATAGTTATCGGGTATCGGTTATGATTAGCCCGGGCCCTCGATGCCGATGTCGTAAAAGCTTCAAGGCAGCCAAGTATCTCCCCTCGATTGGCACTCAATCGAGGACGATATGGCCGCCAGCGGAGTGACAGGCAGGCGGTACTTCCGCGATGCCACACTCAGCTCCCCAGGACTACTTTGGGGCGAAAGATAATGGAAATGTGGTCCTGAGAACACAAATAGCATATGCTGTAGCCTTAAGAATTATGCTAGGTTTTATTCCCATAAAAGGCACTTTCATTCACTTAAATTTAACAATGATTTTCTTATTTCCTTCCAAACCAAATCCTTTTTAAAGTTCAGCTTCTAAACTCTTTATTTTTAGAAAGCGAAATAACATATATATTTAAGAGTCCAAATAAAGCCTTTAAGCCCCTGATCACATGCCAGCAACTTCTTAAGATGGCATTCAATTTGCCCCAACTCCTGCGACCGACATTAAGAAACCAAGCCAATATCCCCAACCAAATGACACACATCCCAACACCAGCAGCAACAATCTTCCCACGCAAGGACAAACAAGGACGAGCCGCCCACTGATTTCGCATAATAACTTTGTCTCGTCGCCCATCGTTCATTGATAAAAATCGCAGTCGAGCCTTCAGCTTCGCAGCTCCACAACCCTCGCATCCTTTCCCAGTCACATCCTCAACTTTAACTCTCGTCCTGGGGGCATAGGGACACGCCCCTTATAGGGAAAGTGCCTAACTTGTTGTTATTTATGGCGCACATCCAACTCGATGTGGAAGTGTAATCGATCGAACGCAGCGGAACTGCGACAGAAAAAAAAGTTGGTCATGTAATGAAATTATTCCCGCACAAGAAAAACTTTTAATTAGTTACCACAAATGATTATTTGAGGAGCTTCTGCTGCTGCCACACTGCCACTGCAGTAATTGCCACTGCCAATTGCAAGTGCGTGATGCTACGCGTAGCCAAAAAAAAGTAAAGCAAAAAGAGTAAAAATAAAAGTTCGCCCTGTTTCGATTTCGTTGGGAAATTTATCAAACACATTTTCGCCCCGAAGGCCAAAACGCCAAAAGCCGAAAGTGGAAAATTGAAAATTGTTCGCAGGCCAAGGACGGGGCTATTTCATTATTAAATTCCGAAAAGTCCTTGAAGGGACAAGGAAGGCGGCAAGGGGAAGTGGGCTGGTTGACATTTGGCTTTGGCTCGTTGACTTTTTGTGTATGGCCAAAAGAACAAAATAAATGAAAGGCGAAGGCAACAAGGAAAAATGACTGGAAACCAATCAGCGTGAAAATTGCTACCACAACCACCACACACACACATACACAAGCACTACACTATGTTACGGACAAAAACGTGTTCGAGTTATTCTTTGGGGCATTTGTGGTCTTTAAATTGAGTTGTGCAAAGTCATTTGCTCGACACGTGGCCAACTAATAATTGGAGGTTGTCAAGAAATGTCGGTTGGGAGTTGAAAGTATAAAAATAGGGCTCTAAGATATTCAGCTTTGATATAAATAAGCATAAAATTGAAGCAGGTCTCTATGTCGTAGACTCATTCTTGGGTAAATTGTGCTTTACAAACCAAATTAAACGAAATTGCTTAAAACAGGCCAAGTAAAATTTGTATAAATGAAAATGGCTTTACCATAAATAGCTTGACTCATAAATTAACCAGTTTATCTCTTTATTGTGACTTTAAACTGTGGGTTTCTTCAGGATATTCAGCTCTCCAGAACATACTAAGGACTTCTACAGTCCTTTGAGTTTTTCTCTAAGGTTTTGTAAAGGTCAAATAATGGTTCTTAACTTATTCCTAGCAACTTATTCTTTAGACCTATGACAAGCTTTAATAAGAAATGAATAGAATTTTCCCATGAACCCTCCCTAGTAACTAAATTAAAATTGACTTTTGTAAACTAATCTGCCCGACACGTGGTCGGCCCACCTTAGTAGCCATAGAAAATTTCACTTAACGCCTGAAATAGATATCTACAATCAATCACGCGATTGATAGCTTCTCACCTCGCCAGGTGGCCCACGTGGCGTATGCGTAACGTTATTTATAGAAGGCAGGACGAAAATACGAAAATGCCTGAACAGCCGAGCAGAGCAATGTAAACAAAGGCAGCGAGCATTCAGAGAGAGAGAGAGAGAGAGAGAGAGTGGAAAACAGGACGCAACAGTGTGATGCGAACTGTGACGTAAAAGCGGGTGAAGCGGCGGAAAAAACATTCATTTTTGGTAACTGCGCCTGCGCCGCCAACTGCTAAACTGTTACCAGTATTTAACAGGCAGTTTAAGCAGCATTTCGCTGCTGTGACTGCTACTGCTGCTGCTGCTGCTGCTTTTGGCCATGGCAACGCTTTCGGCCGAAGCTCAGTTCAGTTTTGGCAGCGAGCGCAGTTCGACGTTGAAAATTGCGGGCTGCCAATGATGCCACGCAAAGAAGCCACGCGACCGAGAAAAGCCAGAGAAAGTGTTCAGCAAAAATAAAATACAAATGTCACAAATAATTCCCGCGAAAAGTTAACACAGAAATTAGTTTAAAAAAAAATATTTAAACAAAGCATAATTCTTTGCTTTGAATCAGTGCGAATACAAGTGAGTTTCAGTGTCGGGTGTTGAGTGTGTGCGACCAGCATTTATTTGCTTGATGCTTGAAAATCAATGAAAGTGAAAGTGAAAACAGCACGCAGACACAGACACAGTCACGCACACAGCTGCTGCTGCAAAACACATACACAGGGGAGTGAGTGAATGATTGAGAGAGAGAGAGAGGAAGAGCGAAAGAGGAGAGGCGAGCCGAGCGAGTTTTATTTTTGACGTCATTAATTCGTAAGTGTGTGCGCTCGCTGAGGTGTCAGATTTGCCAAATTAGCCTGACAAATTGCCAGCAATTAAAGCCAGAGTTTTGGGCCAACACTCGCACTTACACACACACACACAGCAGGCAGGGCAAACATAAAAAGTGTTGCATAACCTGCAGGCGCCTCACAAACACCGATGCAACCACGTGTCCTTGAACGTTTGCATAAGCTACGCTAGCTGCTTGTGGTTATGTCGTTGTCAGTCAGCCAGGACATGCACCCATTCCATTCACCTCCTTTATCCCCTGGCATTGGCACATATTTTCGCGAACTGAGTGTTTCAGTGTGTGTGTGTTTGAGTGTGCGAGTGTTTATCTTTCGCCCGCAAGCATAAACAAAAATTCATGGCACGCCATAGCAGCTTTGTGGAAAAAATGGAACCCCTATGAGAGCCACCGGAGTGACTGAGTGATGACTGGGGAGCGGTGCGGTTCGGCGAGCAAACACACATTTCTAGGTCGGGTCGCATTTTTAGGGTTAAAGGTTGCCAGGGCAGGTTGGATGCCATTTATTACAAGACCGTACACGGCGAGAAAGCGATAAACCGATTTGACAAAGTCATCCGAGTTTATTAAAATGTAGAGAATAGTTGATGGCTTAACACTTAGAGAAGTGGGGGGAAATAATAAAGACTTAAGGTTATAAAGATTAATATTTATATTAATTTTGTAATATTGTCAATAAATATTCAGAGAAGCTATATGTTAGCTTTGAAAACTTGAAAGATTTACTAAAGTTTCTTTAGAATGTAAACATGTCTTAAGTGGTCAGAATTTTTACTAATTCCAAAAATGACTATAATTCAAATATTTTGATGTTAATTTTAATAATTTATAAATCATACATAATTTTTTAAATTCAAAAAGTAACTGAATAATTTTCTCAGACTGTACCCGTATGTGTGCAAAAGTTTGCTTGTGTAGTTTTTTGCGTAATTGGGTTGGAGCGAGTTGGACGAGTCCTTGAACTAGTGCGCCACATAAGCGAGCGTTGCACGAACCTGCGTCACATGTCCTTTAAGCTGGCGCCCCTTTAAGCCAGGTTTTCCCCAGCTTTCTCCCCTTAGCTCATCCCTATTTGGCGAATTCCCTCGATATCCTTAGCCTGATAGTGCACATTAGGCAGCTGAGACAGTCCAATCGTTATCGGGTGCTCGGCGTTATTTACGAGCTCGTGCTTTGGGACTTTCGAGTCGAACCCTTTCCCTCCATAGCCCATTAACCAAATTGCCCCAAAATGCTCAAATGTTTTAAATTATTTAAATGCCACAGACCTCACAGATGAGCACGACGGCTGCCGAGGGACAGAGAGACGCCGCAAGGCCAGTTGAAAACTTCTCGGAGGCCGCAAAAGATGGCAAACAAGGCGAAAGACCTTGGCAAATACCGAAAAAAAAATAAATAACCAGTGCAGGGGCCATGGACCATGGACCAAGGGCTATGCCAATGCCACGCCCCCCTCGGGCGACTCATAAATCTTGCTTAGCAACGCTCAAGTGCCTCCAAATTTTAAACGGAGGAGAGACGAGAAATCGGACTGGGATTCCAGGGGCATGAGCATTATAATATCTGCGGTCCGAAAAGGTTCGCCAACTTGCAAAAGGATTTCGGGCGAGGCTTATATGCGGCATTTTAATATTTTAAATTGAACAAAACTCAAATTGGGCAGGCAGACCGGACCTGACCAGGCCCACAACCGGTTCACTGGAACGTGGCCAATCTGAATGGCCGTAATATAATTTTTCCGGCTGCCATTTTCATTAACAAATCGGGAGTTATTGAAGCGGCCATTTTTATTTTTAATTAAAATGACATTTGGACTTTCTGACGAGGGTATCGCTTTAACAGAAAAGCATATTCGTTAAGGGTTACTTTTTTGTGGAGAATATTTTATTACATTTTTGGAGATAAAGTGGGATTTGTACAGCTTAGATTATAATTAGTTATTCGAAAATATATTTTTGTTTTATTTTAGATATACAAAAATAGGGTGCATTACTTAAGCTTTTTTGTTATAATGTTTTAGAGATACTTAAATATTTAATCCACTTTTAAATCATTTTATTTAATTAAGTTATAAATCAAGTCATTAATTTAGTTTATTTTTCTTTAATAAACAAACTAGTTTTGAAGTTTTAAAGATGCTTTCATATAAATTAATTATCATTTTTAGACTGGCATAGTTGAGACATAAACTTCTCAAAGCCACTCATATTCTTGTGCTTCACAAAAAACTAGATTAATCCCAAACTTTTGGGATTATCATAAACTTTTTCACAGTTATATGCTTGAACAGATAACAACTAAAAGTTAAACATACTTGCTAATTTTTTGCTTGGAAAAGTTTCCTACATTTCCGCAGAGAGAAGAGGATAATTAAAAGTCGAGAAACTGGCATCATGCTGACTTGGTCTTTAATTGGCAGTTTCTCTCCCACTGGCAGAAGTAGTTAATAACTAGTGGAAAAATGATAATGCCGGCACGGTGTATATAAATAAACTGTGGCCATAAAAATTTAATCAACCGTTTTGTATTAATCTCTTTAGTGGCAGCGAAACGGGAATTACGGGGACAAGCGTTAATATTTATTGTGCGCTGCATAAATTCCGTAAGAAACAAGCCAGCAATTTATTAATTGCACACGAATTCCATTTAGAAAGCAGCGCCAGCTAAGAGCGGGAAAATGTGGGTAAAAGCCTTTACCACAAAGGCAGATTACAACAACTATGCGATAATAATTATGCCAAGTACTTGTACATACAATATGCAGGTCGTAATTCAAACCGTAATGGGGATCAAAGTTTGTGAAATGTATTCAAGTTTTCGCATCTTCAAATAGTTGAGGGGATTAATTAAGATGCTCGCTGTGAATACGTTGATTATGTTATTGATGGACTTCCGGTTGTGAGCCTGTAATATTTCTCCTTTTCCCTCCATTAAATATTATAAAAAAATCCACCCCCAAACATTCCTCAAGGACTCAAAAAGTTGTTACACAGGAATTATCATTGAAATTTAATTCAATTTCAGTTGATTCATTCCATTCAGTCAAAGTTTATCCATTCGACACAACTTCTGCCAATCAATAATGAATTGCTGGAATGGTAGCCGGAGGGAAATGCCGAATTGGCCCATTGAACAGACATGGGAAATTCGAAAATAATTTGCATAAATTATCGCAACAAAGCCAAAATGGCGCTTGAAATAAAAACGGGCGGAGGCAAATATTTTTGGTAGAATTTAAATAAATGCCATAAATAAATTAAAATTAAAACCTAAATTGCATTGAGCCTGTGTGCGTTCATCTGTGTGTGCCTATTCCGAGTGCTGTTCTCTTTGGCGAAGCACTGGTCAATCCGATAAATAAACAAATTAAATATGCACATTTAAATGGCAATCAAAAGCAGCGACAAATTCCTAGGTCCCAGGCGTGGGAATACAAAACACAACTACACCTAAAACAGCAGCAGATGGCATTTATCTCGGTCTCTGTGTGTGCGGTGTGTGTGTGCGGAGTGTGTGTCCTGGTGGCAATAACAAATTCGTATTTTATCTGTTTTGTGTGTAATTCAGCATTCGAAACGCGAAACGAAACGCAAACTTCAAACAAAACTGTGAATTATATTACTATTAAGTTCATCCATTCCATTTCGGTGCTAACCAACATGCGCAACTAGGCGTATACGTGATAAAATCCAACCAAAGCCAATCCATTAAGGCAGCCAATTCGACAGCCAGCATTGTTGCGTCTAAAAAAATGAGTAAGTAAATGATCCAATTTGGATCCATTTCATAAACTATAATGTTAAGTTAAGAGATGGGAAAGGATTAATTTAAGGTTATTGTATCATATTATCAATGGATTTTCAGTCGATAAGCTGAAGAACTTAAGTTGATTTCAACTTAAAATTTTTATTTACGTTTGTTACATATAAAACTTAAAATACATACACTCTTATAAGTACTTAAGAGTATATTTTACCTCTCCTGGCTAGTAAGTTCTATTTTAACAGACGTCCAAGACTCAAAAGGTACTTAAGTTGGCAGATTTCCCCCCATTCAGCTTGTTCTTTCCCCCACTTAAGAGTGCATTGTCTATGTAAATAGTAAATTAGTGCTTGAAAGACCTTAATTGAAAGTCTTTGTTTGACAGCTCCTTTATCTAGACAGATTGAAACAAGTAACCTGCTTTCGAATATAAAAATTTGGGTGAGGAGACCCAAAGAATTTCATTACAGTCAGATTATTGATTCATGGAAAGCCAAATATCTTGGTTAAATAATTGTCTGCCAAATCAGCAATTAAAGTTCGTTCATGAAGACGCTTATTTAATTATGGACTAATGTGCTTCTTACACAATTCGCAATGCGTGTACCTAAAGCTCTTTCAAGCCTCAACCGCACAGACTCGCTTTTTGCTAAATTTACCAAAATACAATGTAATTCAATTTTCTTAAATGCTGCACATTGAACACCGGACGGGACTGTGAAGGATACAAACTGAAGCAGGCCAGAAACAGAAACAGTAACAGAAACAAACTGGGACTGAGACAAAGACGACGACCTAAGCGCATTAAAGTTGGATCCTTGACTGGCACGCGGGGGGAAGGACAAGGCGGAAGCGGAAACGGGAGCGTCGGAGAGGAAACAAAACAGAAGCCGAGAAAATGGCAAGTGCGGGCGAAACGAAGTCCTGCCCGGATTTACTTGTCAGAGTTGTGCCAGCTTTTGTCTGCCAGTCAGACTCCTCAGAGCTCAACTCCACCACCACCCGGTGGCCAATGTTTATTGCATATCAATTAAGAGCTAGCCAGGAGCAAGGAGCCAGGAGACAGGAGACATGAGACATGAGCCAGGAGCCGCTCTGCCATTTGCAAGTTCGACACCCAAGTGGCACACAGAAAACAGTAGTAACATTAGTTTCGGTTTAAGCCAACAAAAACCTTTTTGCCAAAGACTTTTTGGCTCTAAGACAAATTTGATTGGAACTTTTTTCTATAGATAAACTAATGCCTAAATAAAAATTTTGAATAAAAGAAAAAAATAAAGAAATAAGGAAATGGGAATAGGAAATTTAATATTTAATAAATTTAGCATAACACAAATATACGATACGTAATCCGTTTTAATAAAACTTATTATTAAAAAGATTGGCATTTTTCCTCTGTAAAATTACTTATCTGAATGATAGTTATTTTTAATCCAAAACTTCATTCACTAAAGGGGGTGAAAATAGAATATGGGACAGAGACGATAGCAAATCAATCATGGAAATTATTTTATGTGCAGCCGAAGAGGATCAGGACCCGGCGGACCAAGCTGAGGCCGCAGAACGTGCCGAACATTTGTGGAAAAATTTGCAGGATTCAAGGATGCGTGCAGCTGTGTGTATGTGTATATATGTGTTTGCATTTGAGTTTGTGGTGGGAATACTAGCTGCTCGCTGCCTTCTGCCTGTCAAAATCAACTTGAGCGTGCCATAATTTCCACGCCGAATGAGTTCAAGTAGAGCTGCCGCATCCTCCGGCCAGCTTTTCCAGCTGGAGCGGCTTTTCCCAGCTGCTACTGCTGCTGCTGCCACTCCTGTGCTGTGTGTGTGCTCCGTGCCCCTCCTTGAGTTTTCCCGGGGCTGCCGCGCACGTGTGCGCAATTAAAAATGCAGCTTGCGGTTGTCGGGCAAATACCCGTCGCCCAACCCCGGGAAACCCCCCTAGACCACCCTTTTAGCCAACTGCCAACTGACTGCTCCAGTGACACACAAAGCATAAAGAGACTTGAATATGTGGCGCACTCATTTGGCCGGCTTTTCAGTTCAATTTGTTGTTTGTCTCTCCGCTCTGGCTGTAATTAAATTAATGCCCGAATCGGGAGCACCGCGGCGTATACGTAATTTCAATTTCACTTTTTACTTGCTTGTACCGCAAAAAGCCAAAGAAAGCAGAGAATGGGAAACAAATGGGCATGGGCAGCCAGGCAGGCAGGCAACAAAGCAACACCAAGAGCCTAGAGAGAAGCATTCACCGCCATCCAAATCCCTGACCTGATTTAGCAACTTCTGCCCGTGCTCCTCCTCCAGCTGCAGTTTCGCTGGATGGCAGTGTTTTTCCTCGCTTGGCTCCTTTTTTGCAGCATTGGCTTTTGCTTTCCGTTTAGTTACCTCTCCCATCTGCTGTTTACTTTTTATGCCAACTTTCCATTTTTATTTTGCCCCGAAAAAAATGTCGCCCGTCTGTCTGCAAGCCGAAAAGCCAACATTCAGCAGCCAGCAGCCAGCATTGAGCCTGTGAAAATGCCCCTCTGTCTTCCGTTCCACTTGCAAATGGCATTAGAACATTTCATTGCTCGGCAGCGCAATGGAAACGTGCCCAAGTCCATGTCCTGGCTTCAGGAGAGGAGCCAGAGCGGTAGCAGGAGCAGGAGCTGTAGCTTCTCCTAGATTACAGCGCTGCCCTGCAAATGCCGAGGAAAATCTATTTTTAACAATTTGCAGCCTCGGGAAAGTCGCTGCGACGTCATGTGCCAGCGATTAGGGTCACCGGAAGAGAGTTCTCGTCCAGTGAAAGGGTATTAGCAGGATTCCTTGGTTTTGTTTGAAAGGATTAGAAAGCTTGACAAAACGTTATCATTACTCTAAGGAGACAGAAAGAATTCTAGGGAATTTCTCACACCTCTTTGTTGCTAAAAATGCAATTTATTTTAATCTTGGCTTTTCATTCTCTTCCTTAAGAATTTGCTTAAAAGAAAGCGTTTCAAGGATTTTAAATGCTTAGAATATCAAATTAAAATGTTAAATTACATTTAAGACCGGAAAACTCCCTGCCAATCGCCCGGATATGCATAAATAGTTCTATATCCATTTTTAATACAATCGATTGCATTATTTTAATCCAACCTTACCGAGTAATTTATGCAAAATCCATTTTCCGGATTTTCAGGGTAAGCCAAACTTCACTCTGGAAAATTCGCCTGCTCTTCCTGCCCCGGTTTTGTTTTTGTTTTTTCGCCCGGCTTTGTGTTTTGTGTGTTTTCTGCTTAGCCGAGTGCAAGATCAGCTAACTTCAATGGCTCCAGAGTCAGGGGCTCCTGCAGCTGGGACTGCGGGAAAGCGAAGGCCGGGCCATAAACATAAACTTGCATTATGGCCAAGCAAATAAAACTGCAGCCAAATGACACGTACAACTGCCACAGATCCGTGGGATGGTGTGGCAGCGGGGATTTGGGTCTCGGTTGATCGGGGAAATCAGGAAAATCAGGGAAAACCGGGGACAAATGCGGGATAGGGGAGAGATGTGCTAGAAGTGTGGGGACGAATTCTGTGCGATTTACTGCGACTTTGCTTTCGGTTTTTATATTTTGCTTTATTCTCGAACGCCTTTTTCAGGCCATCGATTTTGCCAGTCGACATTTTCTCTTGTTTTTACCCCCCTAAAGAAGAAAATGCGGAAAAGTGTGTCAATGAAATTGGTGTTGCTCCGCCGCTGTCTCTGCATTGTCAACAGTTTTTTTAAAGCCCCGCCAGCTGATGATAATTTGTGGCTGCCAAATGGAGAAGCAAACGAATTGAAATTCTATACGAAAATGGAATCAAGTTGGCTCGAGATGCCACACATTGTATCCACATTCTACATATAGTATTTGGAAAATCGAGCTGGTATCTCCTGCCCGTAGTGTATTTAATTTAATGAATTGATCAGGCGAAAGGCCTTTGTGTTGGCAACAATATTTGGTCAATTTCTCGAACTGATTGCATTGATTTCTCCATTTGCCACGTTGCGTATACGCAACCAGCCATAAATACGCACATTATGTATGCCAAACACACACACGCACACACCCCCGATACATATGCAAATATTACGACTCAAAGGGAAGGACGAAGGCCAATAAAATGCAATTGCAAATTTATACAAATGTCTTCGAATTATTATTGTGGCATAAACGAGTTCGGGATACGTTTCCTTGTCGTTCGTCTCATTGTCGTTTTCCCTGTGTATATGCCTGGCAATTTCAATTTAATTGTTCTATTTATGTGAGCGTGTGCCCTGTGTCTGGATGCACTGGAAAATAAATTTGAGATCTAACCAATATTGTTTTTACATATATGTTTTGTTTTATTTACATTATTGCCAAATTTTTTGGCCATTTGCAAATTTTCATAAGCAGAAATTGCATTAAACTAACTCTCAATTAACTTAAATCAAAAACATCATATTCAGGGAACAAATAATAATAATAATAGCCGACCACTTGAGGAAATAAAAAATATTTAACTTATAATTTAATAATATCGTCAAATTCTGAGAACAAATATTAATAATAATATATTAGAAAGCTATAACAAATTAAATGAGAAATCTAAACAATACTTAATTTCCTTTAATCTAACAATTCATAAGAATTTCTTGTAAACCCTAGTGTTATAACTTAAATTAAAAGCAATACAAATTATTCTAATGACCACCGATTTTTGTCGAAGTGTACGTGTGTGTTGTGTGTGTCCTAGTTCGTTTGGGCTGTTGTGTATGAATTATGGCAGGCATAAGCAAATGGCGTCTTTGCCAGCTTCATCGGCTCCTTTTGTCCTCTGTGTTATGTGTTTATTTTTATTTGCCGGAGGATTTGCCCCACCCTCGACGTGAATGGAAAAGACGTTGTGTTAATGGCGAGCATATCCTTATTACATATATCCTGTCGTATAGCCCTGGCACGTTTCTTTAGCAGCAAGCTGGCTCTAATAAAGCTCCAGGACCTGCCCCCATCTACGCTCACAAATCCCCTGCACCAGCTGCCCCATTACGCACCACAAAGAAGCGAAAAACAACAAACTGGCAATGAGAGAAATTTTCTTTTAAACACAAAAGTAAACACAAATATCCAAACACACGAACACACACATAAACAGATACAAATACAGAGGGTCCCGCAAATAAACAAGTTTTTCTCCGAGAGGGAGATCTGCCAGAGTTTTTATAGCCACAAAACAATTTGCTTTTATTTATGATTACACGAGGCCCCGCAACAGGAACAGAAGCAGCTACAGAAATATTTATTTATTCGGTTATAAAATAAGCTCCACTGAATTTACAATCGAATAGTGGATATTTTTTTCCAAATGAAATTCAATAAGAGAATCACAACTGCATTTAAATCGAAATCAGCAACCGGAAATATATGCTATGCAAAGTAATGTCGGAGTAAGAGGGTTTTGAGTTTCAGAGAATTGCAAAGAAAAAGCGAAATTCGATGCGATATATTAAATATCGTTTTCAAATTTGGTATTAAATTGCTAATGGGAATGAAAGCTCTATTATTGATAAAAATTAAATGATACCTTACTACATTTTCACTAAATTAAAGCAAATATTAATTTGTCTGACAAAATGACAGAATCATAAATGTAATTTATATATCGCATTTGATATTAAATATTTTTCCCCATCTCTAAGATCCGCATAATTTGCATACGTGTTTCCCAGTTTGTTTGTGTGGTTTTCCTCGGACAGAGGACTTTCCTGCCAACATCATTGCCTCAACTCGAGGTTTTCGTGCTGAACTCATTCCGGAGTCTTAAAGTTGGTCACATTTAAATTAAAATTCAACTTTCGCACGCCTCGAGTGGCAGCAGATGCACTGCAGCAGGTTTTTTTTGTGGGTTAGGGAGGTGGGCTTTGGACTTTGGTCTTCGTGGGTGGAGGTTGGAGTCCGGGAACTGCAGTTCGTAATGAGACGCTGCACTGCAGGGAAAACTCTTTTGCCAAATTGTGTTTGCCGTTGCTGATTGCCGTTAAAATGTTGGCCAAAATGTTGGAAATAGAGTCGGAAGCTCTGCCCGAGAGATGTCTTTAACAGCCGGAATGGGGTAAATGTTTAATTATTTTTAATGTTAATTTGTACAAGTTTTACAGATGGTTAGTTGTGGGTATAATCACTTGAAAATTGTAGCATTTAGCTTAATTTAGGAAATAGATTATCTAGAGTGTTTCAGAAATCATTAGAGTTCTTAAGACCCCTTTAAAAATGTGTCTAAAAGTATGTACTGATACTTTTTTGTTATAGAATTATATAAATTGTAATCAATTTGTAAACTTAGATAAACTGACCTTTTGTCTTAACTGTTTTCCTCAAAACAAAGAAAATATATTTCTCATTTTATTCATTATAATCGATGCTCTTTCCTAAGTTACAACAAATGGAGCAACTAATTCCCTTAAAGCACCCATAAAACACCTTTCGGATGTGTCGTGCCAGCAGGCTATGGTAATTCCGTATCATTATCGCCCCGACCCGACCCAACGGAATTGCCTAAACACCTCTACCACTGCTAAGTCGCATCGATTTTGGTCGAGAGCCGGCTCTCCACTTACCACCCTTCGTAGTATGAGTAGTAGTACGTAGTAGGCCTCGAGTGCTGGCTATATGCTAGGTAATATGTGCCGTAATAGCCTATCCAAAATCGATTTGGGCCAAAGCAGCCGTCTGAAAGCAGCCTCTTCAAACGAAAATCCTGCCTCGCCAGAGCCCCCATTTCGACCTGCCACGCCCACAATTTCATTTAATGCATGCTTAAAAGTATGCAACGCTTATTTATGGCCACATTTTGCATAAGCATGTGAGTGGGAGGGCTGGTGTGTGTGTGTGCGTGCGAGTGCGGGTGCCTGCGAGTGTCTTTGTGAGCTTAAATCTGTGTCAACGGCAGCTGCAACTATACTGTTCTATGGGCCTCACCCCTCTTCCATCCTCAAACCCTCTGCCCATTTTCCCTTCCGCCCACCTGCTTTCCCGCTTTTCCTTCTACCAGTTGCATACTCGCCGCCATTGTTACCGTAGCTGCAGTTGTTGCGGTCCATGTTTGTTGCATGTCGCGTTGACATTTTTGCGCGGTGACATTTCTCCCCCGCCCTCGGCCTCTGCCCAGTAATTCATATTCCGCTATATATGCGAAAGTTATCAGATGCAGTCACCCGTCACGACAACAGTAAAAAATACAAATTATGCGCAATTAAATTAAACACAACTTGCGTAGCTCCCACTAAGAACAGTGTAAATGAAATGCGAATATGTTACGTGCAGCATTTTTTTCCTCTGCAATTCGCAATTTTCAATTTAAATTATTGAAATTACAGGAGCGGAAAAACGAACGAATTTCTTTCGGTTCAGAGATATTAATTATCATAAAGTTTAAAGAAATACATACATGTGCATCCTGGAGGGTAAATTCGTTTTTTAATGTGATGAATGTTAAAGAAACTATCACGAAAATCCCATTAGGTTTGTAGGTTTCATAAATAATCAACTTTATTACGGTTTGCCCATTTTAAATGAAAGAATAAATCAGCACTTTAATCAACTCTATTATCAATTAAATAATAATGAGTGTTAAATGCATAAATTTGAGCAAACTGCAGGAAAATCAAATTATGTTTCAGTATATATGCAGTTTATGGTGTTAATAGTGTCGTTGAATAGTTCATAAATCCATAAATAACTTCTTTGTGTAGCAAATAACCTAACTCCCACTTTTGATAATCAAAAGCATATTTCAAAAGCATTGCAATTATGTAAAGAAATAAGATTAATTTACCCCAAAAGGCAAAGGAAAATGGAGTTCCTTTGTGTTTACCAAAAGGCTCAGCATTACGTCTTTTGTTAAAATTATTTCTTAACTGCATTTCAAAGAGAGAACCCACAATTTACATAATTAAATGACTTTGCCGTGGGTTTTTAGTTTATTTCCTTGCCACACAAACGCCGAAATTGTGTTTGGCTTTCGCAGAGCACTTCTGGAATGTTTCCATTGGCGGGGAAAAGTCAGAAATAGCAACCCAAATCGATGGTATAATTCGCAAAGTGCGCCAAACAACAAAGAGCGCAAACAAAATGGGAATGCAGAAAATAGCAATCAGCATATGCAGAATGAATGGAACATAAATCCCCCTCCGCCGACGCCTCAGCCGCTTTCCCGGCCATACCTAGCGCCTTTATCCAGCTCCTCCTCCACCTCCTCCTCCTTTCGGCACGCCCCAGCACCTTACCCATTTTCAGGGCGAGGAGGCGGAAACAAAGGAGCCTGCGAAAAAGAACTCAAGGATACGCTCTCATCAGATCGCATAGAGAAAAAAAATAAAGAGACGAAGCAAAGTGGCGAGGTACTTGAGCCATGCATGTGCTGCAATGTAAGGATGCCAGGAGTCGAGGGATGCCAGGGGAAGGGATTCGGGGATGGCGAAGCCACAAAGCAAACATATTTTCATTTTAAGCGCTTCGGCATAAGGGAAAACTCATTAGAGCGCTGCGAAAATAACCAGGAACCTAAGACGGCGCGCCGTCTAAAAGGCTGAAAGCCAAGAACACAGACAGAAAGACAGAAAGCCAAGAGCAAGGATGTGAAATTGAAAATTTATAATATCCGCTTTCTGGCAAGAAGCAGTAGGGGTAGGAGGGGTGCTTCCCTCAATCGCTCTGTTAATGTTTTCATGCAGCAAGTTATCTATGAGCGGGATGGAGTGCAGCCACTCGAAGGCAATGAGGAATCTCTTATTTTATTAAAAACTTAACAAGCTAAAAGTTGCCAAGTGCCAGAGCAAGGACCATTAGACCTCTGTGTGTGCTTGTGTATGTGAGAGTTGTCTCGTCGGCAGTTTCCGTTTCCTTGCCATTGCAGCGGCATTAGCAGCACTCAAGGACACTTTTGCCGGGCGGAAGTAGACAAGCAAACTTGCCGGTCCTCCTCCGATCCGCCTTCGCATCCTGAGAAAATCCAGCATTAAGTTAATTTGCAACGTGCTAAGGGAAGACCCGAGAAAAATTTGCTACATTTTTCTCATCCCGGCTTCCTGCAGCATCCCTTTAGTCTCGCCCCATCGATGAGGTAATTCCGCGCTGATTTGCTGCGATTGGGAGTGCAGTCACGGCCTGCAACTGGAACTTGAACACCCCCAACACAATCCCCATCCAACATCAAGCCCCACTGCAGCTGGTTTCCTTCTCAGCCAGCTGTCCTTGATTAGGCCATCACACACAATGACGAGCTCACCTGCGAGCGAGGCGACATTACGTTGCAAATTGCCTTGGCATTTTGTCACTCGAAGGTCGTGCATTGAACCAGCTTTCTCAACGTCACAAGACTGAAGAGACCGAGATTGATTTTCGGCTAATCGAAAAAACCGAATAGCAGCTTAAAGATGACACAATTGAATTCTTCGTTAAGCTGAAGGTAATTTGTAGAGACAAGTTAAAATTAGGGATGACAGAAAGGATGAATATATGTATATCGATTCTATATCGACATATGAAGCGAAGGCCAATATATTTTGTTCGACGTTGCGATAAAGTTGTAATGAATCGATATTCTTTATCACAGCGGTTATATTACTACAACTATTACACCTATCGTTAAGACAAGCTATAATAGGTTAATCATAATATAATATTTATTAAGTTAACTTATTACTAGTCAAACATCATTAAATATAGTTGAACACAAAATAACATATTCATTTAGGCAATGTGTATTTTTCTATGTAATATTTTATACTTCATATATAACTTGATAGGTAGAGCTCTTTACCAGCGCAATCATAAGTAATTACGAAAACCTCCAGTACTAAATCCCCAATCAAAGTCCTTACCTAAGAGCACCTAAAACAAAAGTATACCCTGAGGAATGAACACGGCCCCTTGAAACCGAAATTCCCCTCAAAAATACATGGAAGCATATTCCATTTGCAGATTGATGACAATAAATAAGAAACACAATGGCGTCCATCCGTTTGCTCCAGATTCGTTCCGCTGACTTTTGGCTAATGCCCGCTGACAGTTATGACTGACAGCTACAGCTGCAGCTGGCGACAATTACGACTTCCGCTGGAAATTATCCATTAGGTTGATTACGAGTATTAAGGGGGTCGCCCGCCCGCCTGTTCTGTTTGCCAATTGGGAAACGGAACGTGGCCAAATTAGGACGACCCGGTGGACAGGGTGGACTCGGTGCAACTGGAGCTGTAACTGCAACGCGAGCCACAACAACGGCGCCCGTGATGCGGAAGTGGCAACGCAAACGAACTAACCAAGAGCCACTTACTTACGGCCATAAGCCACAGGAGTGGGTGCACAAGGGGCGGTAGGAGCTCGAGAAGATGGAGAAGGAGTTCCTGCCGGATCCTTACGCGCCTTTTGCTATTTGCTCACTGAGAAAAAGAGGGTTAAAGGAAGTCGTGGAGAGACAAATGGCGGCCCGCGGGGCAAGCTCCCAAAACTCCCGCACACACACA
>VNJR01005174.1:0-21335 GCA_008042585.1 Drosophila punjabiensis
CCAAGCAAAAATAAAAGTAAAACACAAAAGCAGTTTCGCATTGGCAATTTGGTTTTGTTGTTGTTAAATTATCACCCAGTTCGGGGATATATATACATATATAGAAACTATAGCCACCCCAAGCGGCATGGCTGGGCTATTTATGCAACCTCCCACAAGCACCCCGTCTATCCAAGCAAATCCTGCAGGGGAGTAGCGAACTATTCTGATGGGGGATTTACCTTAAAGAGATTGGTTTTAATTTAAGTTTGGGTCTATGAACAGGATTTAAAGGTATTATTTATAGGTATTAAAACTTACAAATAAAATTTAAAAAATTTCCAACTAGTTTTAAGCTCAACTAATAAAGATTCTTTTATATGATTTTGTACTGTTTGTAAACTAAAAAAATTCTAAGAGAGGCAAAGAACTCTTTTAAAAAGAAGACAATAGCTGAAATATACGTAAATATCAATAACCTTTATTAGTAAATAGACCCAATAATAAGATACTTTTCTTGTGGGAAACCCCCTTTAGCTAAGCCTCTGGTTTTAGCCACGTCCTCCGCTTAACACGTGCTATTGCAATTGACGTTAGCAATTCGCATTGTTAGATTCTTATTCGTTTTCATCTTAGAGGGTTTGACGTACGAATTCTCAATATCATAAAGTCAAAGTATTTAAATAATATGTATCTTAAAGATACATTAACTTAAACATCTTAATAAAAATGGTCTTAAAGGTACCTAATGAAATGTTACGAAATATATTATTTCAAATATTTCTGCACATTGTATAAATTTCTAAATCTTTTGTAAGTCCGCTTTTCTATCTTCTTTGTTCCATTGCCCTTTCTTATCAGCAAACATTTCAAAGTCTCTAAGCATTTTAAGTCCCCCAAATCGGCAGAAATAACTCTAGTAGAAATCGTGTAAATAAACTGTAAGTCAAACACGATTAATAAAACAATAAAAAAATATTTGTATTTGGAAATTTGACGGTTCTGTTTGCTAGCACTGATAAAAATGCAAATGTTTTGAATTTGTTTTTGCGTTTCATGGAAAATTTTCAGAGTTACTATAGAATCTATAGTAAAGATAGTGTAAGATGGGATCTTTTGTAAGTTTTACTTACAATAATCGAATATTCTTTTTATTATAAAGTATTTATTAACTGACTTATTTTTGGTTACATATTTTTTAGTAACCTTTTTAAATTTTTATGCAATTATATATATTTGTTTGATTATGGAATGTCAAACAATCATTTATACTTTTCTTAACATATTTATAAAGTATAATCAATTGGTATTGCATTTTATACTTTATTATTTTAGTTTGGATGGACAGTTTTTTAGACACGAAAAAATTGAATTTTAAAGTCCAAAACCTAACTATAGAGATTCTGTAACTTTCTTCTACGTATCTGCTTATTCTTAAGTTTTTAAACAATATATTTTATGCAAAAAGTTGTAAGTTAAGTAAATATTATAAAGAAAATAATTTGCCTTTAAGATTTTTAATATATATATAGGATAAAGCCGACGCGCCATCAGCCAATAACAGTCTAGGAGCAGCGCCATTTCTATCAGCGCCACACAAAAACTAATCCCACATAATGGGCCAATCTACATAAAAAATCGTTCGTTCGGCCCGCCGGGTTTTCCACCCTCCTCCTCGCCTTGCCTTGCCGCGGCTGCCATCAAAAAATCGATGGGCGGAATGGGAATGAGTCACTGAAGTTGCCACCCCGCATAAATTTCCAAATAATGTAATGCTAAAAAAAAATCCGCTCACAGGAGCGAGCGAGTGAGAGCGAGGTACAGAGGGAGAGAGAGAGGAAGGGGAAAACCAGAGGGGGCAGCAAATAGAGTTCGAAATCATGAACCATAGAAAATGAAAATCCACCCTCGAAAAAAGTTGCCAACGTTTTTTCCGTTCGTTTTTATTTTGTTTTCCTTCCTTCCCCATTGTTTTGTTTAAGTGGGCAAAAAAGGAGAACGCAAAAAGCATTGAGTGGGTGGCCGAGTTGTGTCTGTGTGTGTGTTAAGGGTGGCGAAAATACATATATATATATATATATATATTTGTGTTTGTTTCGGCTTGAGTGGGTGGAAGTGGGAAGTACACTCAGCCCGTAAGATCTGAAAAATGATATATATTATTTTCGTTTTTTTTTTGTTAGGATATTTGGATATTTTTGATATATTTCCAGACATTTTTCTCCTATTTTCATATTTGTCCTTGTACCAAAATAAAAAAATCTATTGCAAGAATAAAGATTTTAATAAATTAATACTGTAGTTTCTGTTTGAAATAAACTATTTTTTTTAGTAAAGAACTTTGGTTAAAGTTGCAAATTTTGTAAAAAGTGTGTCCGAAAAAATTAACAAGTCCATTAAAAGTAATTTGTTTTAATATATATTATATATATTTAAGATATTTTAAAATCTTTGTGAAATCTTAACATAACATTTTCAGGAAGTATAGTTTAAATAAATTCATGAGTTACAATTGAAATAAATAAATTTAAACTTTTATTTGGGTTCTTAAAATGGATAATATTTTAATACTTGAGTCTTCCTCTTACATTTTATAGATTCTCCCTTTATACTAGTTTATTTAAATAAAAAAAATTAATATAATATAATAATATTATTTATTTGATTAATTTAAGAACGCAAGTAAATATTTTTCAGCTTCTAAGACTATTATTTTTCTGAGTATACTAGTGGATGGTTCTTTCTATATGTGACTGTTTCGCTTTGTTTGCAAAACAATCAAAAGCGAACGGAGTCGCCATGTTCACTCCCAAACCCCACAGTTCCCCGTTCCCAGTTCCCTTGCATTACGCCCGTTGACATCGTTGGCGACATTAAATATTGCTAAGCGTTCTTTCTTCTCCACTGTCCCCTCCGATTTCCACCGCTTTCCACACATTTTTTTTTGCCCGGCCAAACCAATTTCAAGCATATTTTTATGAGTCCTCTGTGCAGGCGGGCGGGTCAACAAAGCCCGTTGGTTTGGCAGGCGCAGCAGCTTTAGTTTATTTTGCAAACGTGTGCCATCGACCACGCCTCCCTGGCTTCGACTGCCCCCGCAGAAATCCAGGATGCGGAGTTCGGAGCCATGTGCTAGACGCTAATAACGTGGCCGGCCAAAAAGCGGCAGGAAATGGCCGGGGTCCAGGGTCGAATCCTGGCGAGGGTTCTGGCATCGCTTCCATATGGCCAGATTCCCTTGCTCTAGCTTGGACGTGAACGTGAGGGCAATGAAGCAGCAAAGAAACGTTCCTGCGGAAATTGAGAATTGGTTAGTGTATTACGAACTGGTAGTTAAGGGAGTTCGGTCACTGGTTTTAGCGAAATTCAATTTAGATTGGTAAGCAATTGGACTTTATGCAAGATAAATCTTTGTAAATAAAAGTGTATTTAATTATTCTAATTTTGTTATAAGTACAGTACATTTTGAAGAAAATGTTTACTTTTAAAACTGAAATTAATACCCAAATAACAAGAGAGAGTGTTTTTATCATTTTGAGGAAGCATACCTTGGCATAACAAGGATTGTATGCTTATCCAGTGAAGAAATAAGATTTTAGTTTATACTTAACACTCCTATTTGAAAATGTATTTAAAGAATTATATAAACAATCTCAATATTATCATTAGTTATAATTCAAGTGCCACAAAAACATCTAGTGGATGTTAATCCTATAAATAGGTGTCTGAAAGAGTCCAATGAAATCCTTGAACCAGATTTAGTGTAAAATAGCTTTTTTTAATGTTCCTTTTTGTAGTTTAGTTTTGGAATTTTAATCATTTCAAATTTACACATTAAAAAATATACATTAAATTTATATATTATAACCTTAAAGGCCATAATGATCGCAGGCAGAAAAGAACTCATGGATAGATAGAATTTATAGAAAAATAATTATTAGGAGTGATCGTATAATCGAAATATGGTTAGATTATCTCAATACTCTTTTCAAGGTCAGATTAAAGAAAACAGTTTAACATAAGAAATAAAATTTTAACATATACTAGGAAACATTTTAAAACGCAATTAAAACCTACAAAAAGTTAGAGTTTCCTTTAAAATAGATGATTTTAGCTACAAGCTTTGCTGGTGATAAATTTCGTTTAATCATGGCAGCATCATTGCTCACATTTTGACGGCGTTTTATGTGCCTTTTTAGCAAATTACAAAAATGCGCCATTTCTAATTTGTGTGTCCCTTTTCTGTTCCTGGTGTTTGTTGCTTTTGTTTTCATTTCAGGACACACAAAACTGTGCGCCTATAAACCAACAATACAACGACAAATAACGGAAATGACAAAACAGAAAAATACACAGACACACACACACACGCCGTAAACACACACGAGGAAAATTTTCTGCGTTCAGCGTTTCCCCACAGCCCACCCACTTCGGCCGCCTACTTTGGGCCGCCCCTTTTCCCACATGCCCAAAAATATGCAACATTTTTTATATGTTTCTGCTTCACAAAACTTTTGCGCAGGCAGCAGCAGCAGCATCATAAAATTTTTTTCTGCTGCTGCTGTCACTTTTTTCCTCCGTTATTGTTGCTGTTGCTCCGCTTTTGGTTTGTGGCCAGGCTTTTATGTGGCTCTCCGCCCGTGTGTGTGTGTGTGTGTGTGTGTGTGTGTGGGCACGGGTGTGTGCAAGAGTGTGTGTGAGTGCTTTTTATGACCCAATATGGCCGCCACAAAGCGCCGTACGTGTTTGCTTGCCCGTGTCCGGTCTCCGGTCTCCGCTTTCCGCTCACCACTCTCCAATACCACGGCCTCTTGGAGACAGTGATGCCGAGGATCCTTTTGAGAATTAGGATAGCATCTCCTGGAGAAAAATTAGAATTTGGAAGACATACGTGATTAGCATTATAAGTATCCTAAGAAACGTATAGCATTATTGAAGTTCTTGAAAACGTCATAAAAACCGTTTTTTGCCGCAGAAATCGCTGTTAATATTTAGTTTCTGGAACACTCCTGACAGCTCCTTAGAGCTCAGAGAAGGAATTTGCTTGCATGTTTCCTTTTAAAGATCTAACACATCAAAGAGTCTATAGGAAAGATATATCAGCGATTAACAATACAAAATATTTTTTGATTTAAACTTGATTGCTACTTTTTATAGAAGTCAAATATTATAAGAGTAATAATTAAAAATAAAATACTCCTATTAAATATTCGCATTGTTATAAATTCAGATTTTTATTGTCTTTAATGGAACCTACGACATTTATCTTCCAACAAAAAACTATTCAGCCTGCCTAGAAAACCTCCAAGATGTCAACACTATACTGAGTGCGGGTTTATGAATTATATAGATTTTTATGCGGTCGCATATTATTTTTGTTGCCTTTTTTGCTTCTCCGTCTTTTTTGTGTGCCGCCCCAACTGCTCTGCTCGGCTTTCGTCTCCTTGGAACGGGGCGCAATAAAAATGTCTTTTTATGTGTACGTTTGTCTCCTATCCTGGCCAAAGGATCTCATTTTCGGTTTCGGTTTCGGTCCCTCCATAATGGCCGCCTTCAGGCGGCATGTTTATGAATACGCTTCGACTTCGCTCCGCTTTACGCCCTGTGCTTTACGAGTCCTGGTACTGGCGCAGCTTTTATTATTCCTATTTTCATATATATTACACTCTCCATTTTTGGCTGTTATTTTTTTTTTTCCTCTCTCTGATGCTAGCTGCTGTTGTCATTTTTGCATTAATTTCATATTTGGTTTATGGCAATGTGTGTGTATGTTTGAATGTGCGTTGAGTTTTTCTTGCTGCTGTTTATTTCGCATAAATAATAAATATTTTTGGTTATTGCGTCTGCACAGTATTAATATTATTTCCAGCGCAGAAACACACACACTAACGCACTACCATTGCGTGCATCCTGCGAACCGCAGGACTCATGGCCGTGAGCTTTAATTTCGGCTCATTTTTCGTTATCAAAACACTATGTTTATGCTCGTGTATTTGTTTTTATTTCACTCATCTGTATACATCCGCACACACACACATATAGAGTCTCGTAAATATTTGCAATTAAATATGCCAAAAATACACCACACACACACTCACGCATTTCCCTCTTGCATTTACCAATTTGGGCCATATTTGGTCCTGCAAAGAATATCCTTGAACTGCGTTGTAATTTCAGCCTTTCCGAAAATTCGTTAATTAAAAATTTCATAATTTACACAGTAACTAAGTATTTGTTGGGGAATATTTGGAAATCAATATCAATCGGTGGCTTAATCACTCGTGACCCCCAGCATCCAATAAAACCGCATAAGGATTTTAAGTTTCATTTCAGTTTTTAAAGCAAAATGTAACTCAACGTTAAGCGAAACTGTATAAAAAAATCAGATGATTGAAAACAACCCCCCATAAGCTTTATAACTACAGCTATTATTATTTAATCAGGTATAATGTATCCATATTTCCATCAAAACATCCGAGCTCAAAATCCACAGCTCTAGAGCTAGATTAGTATATAAAAAGCCAGTTGCTTAATAATTCTAAAAACTTACTAATTTTTCCAAACTGCAATGTACATTATTTTATATAATGTAAATTATTAAGTGAGCGAGTTAAAACATAATAACTTCATTAAGATCCACAAATACAATCATAACATTCTATGTTAGGAAATGGAGTAATGATTTAAATTTAAAATTGTTTGTATATCTCATTAAATTTTTATTAAATAAATTTCTTTAAACTTTTTATTGTAATATTAGCTATTTATTTAAGCACGTGTCTTTCTCTGAAAGCCTCTTTATTCTTTACGAAAAGTGCTATATATTATGTAATACATTTTTACAATCAGATTATCAGACTGTAAGTACATCATGATCACAGGTGCGCCTAACCATAAAATGATTACTTATCTTTCCTAATCTGAACCATTTTATGATACTCTATCAATGGGGCATATGAACTTTGATAAGGACAAATAATTACGAGTAGTGTCAGTGTGCACTTAAAACATGTGGCGCTTAGTATTGAACTTATAGTGTTTTACCTTTTCGATACTTTTAATTATGAATTAAAATAAAACCATATAATTTTACTTGAGCTCCGAAACATGACAGCTTTTAAATTAATGGAAATCGGAGAGTAAATTTGCATTACTGTGTAGGGATTTTATACCTACACCTAATTTTTTGTTTATTTATTTTTTTATGAATCAAAATTTATGTATTTATAAGATCACTTTCTTAAAAATGTTTGCATTTATTAATTATTTATGTACAAATTTTTGACTAATGACTAAAAAAGTGCTAGTTGATTTGTAAATTTGTTAAATAAATAATTTTTGACGAATTTGTGAATTTTTTGGAAATGTTAAATCGTTAGTTTTCAGTATAATATGTCCATACACTTTTATAATATAAAAAAGAATAATGCAAAGCTTAGTTTCTTCCATTTGATTGTACTGATTATTCAGTTATTTGTAAATAACCCTTTTCTAAAGCTCTCGGCCCACTGTGCTCAATGTACCGAAGCACATGCAATCGGGGTCAGCGTCATGTAAACAAATCGAGTGCATGTGCACCGGGCTAGGGCAGGACAGCGATGGGCTTATCAGCACTTGGTGGCGTTGAATAGAATGATTAAAGTGCCGTTGACAGCTAATCGTCTTGCTCAAAGTGCGAGATATTAAACCAAATGTATTTCAATTACAATTGTAGCGCACTTAACATTAGATCCCCAGTGTCGCGGCCGATCAGGCGAGCGATCAAACGAAGAGAGTGACTAAGAGAGCGGAGGAGAGAAATCAGTGGCGTGTCATAGATATGTACTATATATGCTTCACAACTTGAATACAATAAAGAGCATGGAATTAAAATTATTTTACTATAAACAAAGGTTAATTAAGAGTATTTTTCTCTAATAAATATTATAAACAAATTTTTATTGCATATTTTTTAAACCATTGACGTTTTAAAAAAAATAATAATGTTACTTAGCTTATAAATAGTACAAATAATAAAAATCAATTTATTAATCAATTAGGAAAATGTACAATACATTCCTAAAATATGAAAAATTTTAGCATCTTTAAATAATATTGTTTAAATTTAATTTTTTACCATAAAAATAACACAATATTATTATGACATATTATTTAACGTAATCATGATGTTCAAACAACATTAAACTAAATAAAAAACTATTTAATTCCCCTTTTGTCGACGCCCCTGGCTGCCAAGTCAGCCAAGCGCCGTTATCATCGCGGATTTGAAAACAGCCAGCTGAGCCAGCAAGCCGCTACACTGCGTACATTGTGCAAACAGACGTCCCCGGGGGCAGTCGCCGAGATCGGTTGAGTAACACGGCTATAAAAGCTATCAAGTGGCCAGGATTAGCCACAAAGAACAAAGGGAGCAGCCAGCACTCAGCTCCAGTCATGGCCACAGAGAAGCAACAGAGGCACGGCGAGAAGCGAAAGGAGGCGAAGGAGGAGGAGCAGGCCAGGTCGCCTGACCTCACTTTTGTGCGCGAGAAGCTGCAAAAGTTCCAGTCCAAGATGCTACAGGACTTTGACCAGCGACTGTCCTGCATGGTGGAGGACGTGCTGCAGGACTTGCGCCAGCAGGAGCTGCGCGCCCACGAGTTCCCCAACTTTGGAAGATCGGATCCCAAGAGCACCTGGCACAATCGCGTCAGCAGCACAGCGCCCGCGGACGTCAGCGACTCACCAAATGGTCATGCAAATGGAGGAGCCACCACAACGACAGCACCGGCGCACCAATCGGAGAAATCCGGCCAAAAGCAGCGGCGACGGTTGCCCGAAAAGGTTTTCGTGGCGCGGGAATCGTATCTTACGGCGCTACTGCAGGTGGAGCACATGCGCACCATCTACCACATCTTCTACATTATTCTAATCATGTTCCTGCTGAACGTGATCTGCCACGATTACTTTGTGGATGGGCGGATTGACCTCGGCCTGGGCACATTCCGGGGCGGACTACGGCGCCTGCACTGGGTGATGGGCACTTGGCTGCTTGAGCATGTCTTTGTCCTGGCGCTCTACTTTGCCTTCCGAGGATGGGCGCTAGTCAGGCATAAGCTGAAGCCACACAGTAAGTACAAGAGAAATTGTAACACATTGAAAGCTTCCTTAAGGATTATTCGTTTTTATTTAATTAATTTGATTCACTTTGGAATTTGGCTTATTATTAATTCAGATTTTTTTTATAAAGCATTTAAACAAAAGGTGCACTTATTTTTGGTAATTTGTGTATAGCTTTTAAAGCTGTTAACCGTCATGAGGTGACGAATTCACTTAAGCCAAATAACGATAAGAGTTAAAGGCCATATGGTTTAAAAGATTAAACACTCGGTTTATTGGCACATAATATGATAGATGTGAATTTAAGACATTTAAACAAATTTGGGATAAGCCACCTCTAATCTTCTAAAAATTATAATTTTGTATATATTATATATTTAAGGAAAGATAAGAGCTATTACAGAATTTTAAAGAATTTCGATTCCAATATTAATAAATTTGTTATTGTGTCTTCTTTACAGGCTCCCTTCAGCACTTTTGGTCGCACAGCTGCCTTATTCTGTATGTCAGCTCCCAGCTTGTGTTCTGCTTTGTGGCCAGTTCCCTCTGCCTGAAGTTCGACCTGCCCTTCGTGAGCGGCTGTGTCCTGCTGCTGGAGAGCACTCGACTGTTGATGAAGATGCACGCATTTGTCAGATACAATGCGGCTAGAGTCCTGGCGGGGAAACCGAAGCAAGAGGATCCGGATCAGGAGAATGAGGAGAAGCCCACAGGACGACCATATGTACCGCCTTTAAGCTGCTACATCTACTTCCTGTTTGCACCCACTCTCATCTACCGGGACAGCTATCCGCGCACCTCGCACATCCGCTGGAAGTTTGCCCTGAATCGCCTCCTGGAGGTGGTGGCCATTGCATTCCTCTATGCCTTTATTCACGAGCGGCACATCCACGAGCACTTCGGACAGTACGGCTTAGAGCCGATGGACGCCTCGAAGCTGATCCTTAAGCTGTTCGGAATGCTGCTGCCCTGTCAAGTGATCTTCCTTTGCGGCTTCTACCTGATCCTGCACTCGTGGCTGAACTTCACCGCGGAGCTGTTGCGCTTCGGTGACCGAATGTTCTACAAGGATTGGTGGACGTCGCACACGTACGATGCCTACTACAGGAACTGGAACGTGGTGGTCCACGACTGGCTGTACGAGTATGTCTACAAAGATATGTACGTGCATGTGTTCCGAGGCTCCAAGCTTGGCGCCTCGCTGGCGGTGTTCATGATCTCAGCGGTGGTGCACGAGCAGGTTCTCGGCTTTGCCTTGCAGATGTTCTTCCCAGTCATGTTCTTCTTCTTTGGGATTGTGGGCGTCTCGCTGGTGTTCCTCATGCGTAGCGCTCCCAAGGTGCTGGGCAACGTCTTCTTGTGGTTCTCCTTAATCTCAGGCAACGGCATGCTGATGTCGCTCTACGCCATGGAGCACTACGCCAGGAGGAACTGCAATCTGAGCCACGATAACTGGACGGACTACCTGGTGCCGGCGGTGTGGCGCTGCTACAATAAGACAAATTAATTAAAAACCTCTACTTTTAACTGTTCGTACACTTGGCGTACGCTTCGATTGTATTTTAGGTAAATAAACTAATGAAATTAACATCGTATCATATGTTCTATATACATATGTTTCTTTGAACTAGTCAGCTCCTAAAGCTATGGAAACTAATTTTACATCAGGATGCCTGATGCTAACTTATGAAATACTGCATGAGCATTTGAGACTCCCTGAGTGGCGATAAACTGGCCTGATCCTGCCTTAAGCCCACAAATTCGCGCGATTTTGCGACTCGGACGCAGCTGCCACCTGTGGCGCCGCCACCTCCTCCTCGACACGCTTGCGGCGGAAGAGAATCACATGCGGCTCCGGCGCATGGACCATGTAGTGCACCCATCCCGGACTCTGCTGCACGCCCAGATTGCGCCACTCCGTCTCCGTCATTAGGTGGGCCTTGGGGACATGTTTGGCCAAATCCGCGGGCAAAATTACGTGCCTGCAAGAGGTTAAACTAATTAATAGCCCATTTCTTTAACGGCAATGACAATGTCTACCTGTATTCGTACTTGTCATCAAAGTACTTATCCGAGTACAGGATTTGATCCGCCGGCATTGCAAAAAGCAAATTTATTCAATGTAAATACAACAAATTCCAAAACTCAAAAACAATCTGCAGTGTGCCCGTCTCCTTGCAATAGAGCTGAGCAAAACCCGATAGCATAACCGATACTATCGCTTCGATAAAATAACAATTCCCAATTGGAAGATACAATTGCGATTCTATTCTATTCCCGGAAAACCAATATATCCTTTAGGAAAAATAACTCCTTTCCGATGGATTTATAAAGCAAATCAATTGCAAAAAAAACTCCATTAAGTTTCTAGATTGCTATTCGATAGTTATCGATTGCTAAATGCGTTTAGTCGTGACACGAATGTGAGAAATAAGCCAAGCGCAGAGTGGCCGTTCTTGGAAATGTCCAGAGGAAGAGGAAGAAAATCGAAAATATCTAGCGCGGGAGGCTCCATCCAATGGGCAGAGTTTTTATATAAGCCCCCTCTATGTGCTTCTCTTCTCGCCAACAAACAACCAACTACTGGCCAACAACATCGCACACGCGTATAAATAAACGTGAACGCACATACTTAATATTAGCATAGAGTTGTCGCCGCGAAGCACGGCCCACTTGTGTCCGCTGTCCGCTGTCCGCTGACTCCCCATGACAACGCACCTAGAGCAACAACAATAGGGAGCAAGAAGAAGAAGAAGAAGAGGCAGAAAGTGGAGGTGAGGGCGATAAGTAAATATACATAAATATATACATATGAGCAGACCGCAATTAAAAATACACCAAGAGCGCCACTAGCAGCACCAACCACCGTCCGCATCCGCATACATCCAGCAACCCGACGAGACCCAGTCCCCCCGATGCTGTCGTAAGGGAGGCAAGCCACCTGCTGCTGCTGCTGATACTGCTGCTATCGCTGGCAGAGCTGGAGAAGCTGCTCCAAACTGCCCAGGTGACATCCGGCGGCTGAGGGCGCAGCGCAGCGCAGCACCTCGGGAGCGACGGAGGAGGAAACGGAAACGATTGCAGCCGCAAGCGCGGACAGGAAGTAGCGACCATCATGAACGCCAGCCTCATCTACGAGATCCTCATGTATTTGAACTCGTTCTACTTCGGGATGTACGCCGCCTTTGAGGTGGGCGTGGGCGTGCTGAAGGCCATTAATCTCAACTACGGGGAGAATGCTTTGTCCCGCGAGGCAAGCATCCTGCTCTCCCTGTGCATCATCGAGACCCTGCGCATCGTCTTCGGCCGCAAGAGCAGTCTCAGCGATCGTGGTGAGTAGTCCGAGTGTTTCTTGTTGAGACTAGTCCGCCACACCGATGATGACATGGCGAAATTATTTGTTTTCCCGGTCCCAGTGGCGACAGGCGTCGCCTCCCCTGCTTCCACTCCCACTGCCCGTGCCCGCTGAGGCCATAACCCATAAACGTTGGGTCGTACATGTACATATATACATACGCAGAAGATGTACATATGTATATGTTCATGTGTGTAGTCAACACGGCGTATGCGTAATTATGGTCATCACCCGGATGAGTGTAAACGTTTCGGGCAGCAGGAGTGGAAAGGGGAAAGGCAGTGGGTGGTGCCCTTCTGGCACATTAAACAATATTAAATGGGAATCTATCAAAGAATCTATAATTGAGATGAGCCACTGAAATCTGTACCAGCAACTACAAAGACATAGCGTTGATTTTATGAGAAATTTTAGTGAGAATATCGGAATTTTTAAGGAATCAAAGTTGACATTGAATCATGCTACGTATGGCGATCTCTGGATATGAAATTAAGTGTTTTGGCTTACCTAAAATGTAGCAAAACTAGCCGTATATTAAATAATATGTATTGAATATTAATTTATTCTCTAAGAACGAAGTCTTTTAGAATATATTTTATGTTTTAAATACATGATTTAAAACTCACTGTGATTTGGTTATTGACAAGCAATGAACTACAAATGAAAGCACATTTAATTTCCAATTCAATCTAAATTCTAAATAGATAAATTTCACCTTTACCTTAATCTAATTATTATTGTTTTCCTTCATTTTTGCAGGCTGGCAAGCAACCGCATCCGTAATATTAACACTGCCCAGTCTTGCTATTGTTATCTACTTGTGTTGTTTTCAAACCTATGTTCTCAAACTCGAAATTATTCTGAGTGCCTTAATGATCACCCTACAAGGTGCTGAACTAGTCTACGCCAGCATATTCATTTGTACAATGTGTCGCCCCGTGACATACACCTAGCAGTTGATAAACCACGTTGCCGCCGCCACGTCAACGACCAAAATCGAGATTAAGACCAAGCCAGCACTAGCACTCCTTCCCCCGAGAGCAGAAGGAAGTCAAGGTGGAGGAGAAGGAGGAGGAGGAGGATTATACAAAGCCAGGGAGGCCAAAACAACAGCTGAGCGACAACTACAACTACGACGAAGACGACGAGACACTTTCCTATGGCACTTTCACTTCCAGCGATACGCCAAGGCCTTCCAGGCTTGGCCATTTTGATGCCAGACTAAGCCAACCGAACCGCACTCTAGACCATTTCAAGGATTCACTTCCCAGCACTAAGATCGCAAGTCCCTTACCCATTGGGGCGAACACTGGAAAAAGGATTTTCCCCAAGGTACGTAAGGAACCTTATCTCAACTTATATAATCCGCACAGATCTTTTTCGCGACCACGGAAACTGCATTGCATTGTAACGTAACGTGACGCGACGCGATGCGACCCGACCGATTCTATCAAAAGCAGAGCTGCATTTAATTTGAATTTCTTCGGTTTGCATTCTTTTGTCCGGCCTTTGTGGCCGCCGGCGTAGCCTCCCTGCTGCTGCTGGTGCTGTTGGCGTAGCTGCGATGTTGGTCCCGACTCTCCGCCTCGGACTTGCTCATTTTGATCTTTTTATATAGCAGACGTTGTGATGGTGTCTAAAATTATATGCAAACAGCAAGCTGCTTGCTGCTGCTGTCCCCTAGGTGCAATGTACACTTCTAATTCAAATGTAATATAAACGGGCCACTGCGGACACGTTAGGCTGGCGCTAGAAAAGCCAAATGAGAGGGCTCTCGGTTCGGTCGGTCTCGGTTAACAATTATGCCCTACACACTGAATACATTTCGCAAAGGGTCATTCGGTGTTTGTCAACATTGCAAAATTTTTAAAAAGAAAGGTTTGAATCATAGTTTCATTTCAGGGAATTTCGTGTCTAAAATTTTAGTTATATTAAATCTGAGTATTCATAGAATAAAGATATATTTAATTAGTTGTTTACAAACATTGTCAGAAGTGATATATTGTTGTAGAAACATATGTTTCGTTGACAGTTTTAATGCCCAGAGACAATACTAAAATATTAATGGTTCAAATATTAAATGCAACTGTACATTTAACGTTTTTATCATCAGGAAATTTATCTGCCAGTCCTTTGACGATATCACAAAACTAAAGCACAAAACACTTGCTTTTACAATGTAATTTTGTAACTAAAAAAAAAAATATTACAGAAAATGTTAGTTTCTTTTCATTTCTGTCACCTACAACGGCAATTTTGGCACCTATTGTCGAAGCTTAGGGCCTAAGACCTTTTAATTAAATTTCCCTTGTGGCAGTGGTAAGCCTCAGTGGAATCAATCTCACACCTTCCGTGGCAGGCCATCCGCCGGTCAGTGCTGACCAACCACCCAGCGGGTGAAACAAATAAAAGGCGACAACGACCAGGCAGCACATTATTCAAATAAACAGCAAACAGCAGCAAGGCGGCAGAGGCGGCACTGTTCGCAGCGACAAAGCGCGAGACCGCCGATTCCGATGTCGAGATGCCGCTGCAATGGCCAAGCGAACCGCACGGCAGGCAGGTCCGCGTTATTATTATGGTCAGTCTATAAATACAGTGCCCAACGTGAGCAACGCCGCCGCCGTGCTAGCGATCCGGGAGATCGATTTTGGGTCCAATTTGCCGTAGTTCGTAGCCTTAGAGATCTTAGACTTAGAGGGGCCAAGCCACCGCCACCGCAGAGAGAGAGATGCCGCCCAAGCGCCCGCCGCCGCTCGTGCCGAAGAAGCCGAATCCCAGCATGAACTACGAGGTGTTGATCTACCTCAACTCGTTCTACTTCGGCATGTTCGCCTGCTGTGAGATGGCCATGGGTCTGCTGAAGGCCATCAATCTCAGCTACACGGGCCATACCCTTGCGCTGGACTCGGCGGTGATGGTCAGCTTCATTGTCTTCGAGACGATCCGCCTGATAATGGGACGAATGAGTTCGTTGGCCGACCGAGGTAGAGAGCACGCTCATCTAATTTTAGGATTAACTAAAACAATAGTGTTTTTATACTTACTTAACTATGAATTACTTTATAAGATGGGAAATCTTTATAATTATTAATTAATAGTTTGTGATGAAACTAATCTTAAAACAGATAAAACCATTTAATAGTCAGTTTTATAGTTTAGCTTATACAGAAAACATATTTATTTTCTTTTATACTTTCTCTTTCAGGTTGGTCAGCAATACTGTCGGTCTTCATGACCGCTCCTTGCTTCGTGGGCGTCTCCTATTTGCTGCTGATGCAGACCTACCGACTGCGCCTGGAGTACTGCCTGTGCACGCTGCAGATTGCCCTTTACCTGACCGAAGTGTGGTACGCCATCGTCTTCGTTTTCTCACTGTGTCGTCCAGTAACTTATGATTAGTCATCGCCAGCCACTGATGGGGATGAAGATGAACATTTATATGTGGTGATTAGCAAAGTGTTAGCAATATACAACCAGATCGGATCAGAAATTTAAACAAAACGCATTAAAAATGAAGTGAGAAGCCGCAGAAGGCAGCTAGCTTGCTGACTTGCTCATGCCCGAGGAAGAGAAGGATGGATACCAAACCAAGCAGAACAGAAACAAAAGAAAAAAGAACATATGTAGCATATATTAATACCTAAAGGATAAGATTTATGATAACATACAACACACACATACATATATATACATATACTTAACGGTTTTATATACAAAAATTGTTAACATTTAAGCATCAATTGGAACCAATATAAGACAACAACAAAAAAAAAAAAAAGAAGCAAAAATGCTAAGAAAACTTAAACTTGAATAATTTTCACATTTTTAAGATGACAATTTTTTTGTAAAAAAAATCTTTAAACCAAAAACCCAAAACCAAAAATAATTTATATTAATTCACAAATAACTCGAATCTTTACAAACCAAAAAAATGTAAAAATGGAATATCTCAGAAATCTAGTCACAAGGAGAATCATAAAATCATTTATAAAATGTGCTTTAGATCGCCGAAAGTAAGGACTAAATCGTTAACACTAAGTGAGGCAGTTAGTAGTTCGTTCATAAAACACTATTCGAATGCGAACAGATCAAAAAGGCAAAGGGCATGACCATGTGTGTACTTTAATGCATATATACTTTATATAAAACTAGCATATAGCGTAAATAACAATGTTCAAGACGGTACTTAAAGCAACAGGCAACAAATCCAAGTGTAAAAGCTAACAAAAACAAATTAGTTAAATCATACTAAACATTTTAGAGTGTTAATAACTAGGCGAGATTATACCCTCCACTATAGTGCCGCGAAGTCTATTGCGAAGCCCTTCTTCTCACTAAAGATTCTGCCCGTTTTGGCAAACCCCCTGAAACACCCCCCAATATGTCAAGCTCAATTATCCCCGCCTATGAGGAAGAGGATTCAAGAGGAGAAAGTAACGCTAGTCACTAATATATAATGTCCACAAAACAACTTCTAAGCTACACCAAAGATTGTGTATTATTTATAAGAACTTTTTGTGGTTTCATAGCAGGAAATTAGCTCACAAGTCGATCACAAAACTCAACTCAACAGTCCACGAACCTCATGCTTTTAAGGAACAATTTTAATTAGAACAACCGAAACCAAATGAGCTGCATCATCCTAAGTTGAATGGTTTAAAAATTGTATAAAATTTATGTAATTTCGTTGAACGCCAAATGTTAACATACTTTTAAAGCGCGTGTAAAACGGAGATAAGTTAAAAATAAACAACAACAAGAAAAACTTATAAGGTTTTATGACAAATTATATACACTCAATGAAAATACCAATTAAAGATCCAAATTAAAAAATTTACATCTGCTTGTTTGTAGAGCCTGAAAAGTGCTCTTCTTAGTAAAAGTTCACTTGGACTTCTTCTACACTCTTCGCTTTCTTGAGAGAAAGCTCGAAAGATCGTAAAGATCAAGTTAATTTTTCGAGCTCTGGACAGTATGCTTTGGGCATTGCTTCAATTATCTTTAGAGCAGGACGGACAAAATTGTTATAAATATTTCAGATACACACACACAGAGATCTTCCAAATTTGTGTAGTCCCCAAAATTTCAAGCGAAACATTCTACAGGCCTGCGCTGGGGTTGATTCAATCACCATGGACAAAAACCAGAAATCGGGTGAAATTCTATCTAGAGATAATCATTAATCAATGGAACTTGACATTAATTTCTCTATATTTCAGATGAGCGCTTTGATCAGTCCATGTCCAGCGGCAGCCGTCGTGTCATGTGGAAGCTCAGCGAAGAGGACGTTGAGGAGACATACGACTCCGTGGTCACCTATCGCCGCTCCCCTGCGCGCAGCATACATGTGTCATCTAGCCAGCCAAACAGGAAATTGCTATTCAGAGATTCGGCCCCAAAAAGCAACCAACCATCCTCGACCACTTCACTGCCAGAGGTAAAGGAGCCAACGAGCCTTACAAAGCGGGTTGTCACGGCAAGAGATGTTGCGTCGGAAGAGGACGAGGACGAGAAGGATAATAGGCTCTCCGTCAAACCCAGCCTGGCTCTGCGCTATAGGCCCTCTTATGAGTCGCTTAAGTACAAGCGGAGCAGGGATCTGGGATCGGACCGAATACCTAGCACTTCCCGCGGTTCCACATCTAGCAAAGTTGTCTCAGACCTCAAGGTGGAGACCTTTACCTTGCCGCCGCAACAGTCGTGTGTGGTGCGTGAGGAGGCACCGAAGTTTGCTCAGGGATTGCGCTTAGGTAATGACTCCGATTCATGTTGCTCCGGCGAGCTGGAAGTCCCCAAGAACAGCCCCATGCTGGACTTGGACTCCAACCCTCCGCGGCAGCAGGGCGTGCGAAACGAAATAGTCAGTGTTCATATTTCGGCGCCCACCACGTCGTCAGAGACGACGCGACGGGATTGTACTAAACGCCGCTCAACGACGGGCAAGATGGCCGCCGGTACAAAGGGCGGTTCTCCGACAGCCGCTGATGGCAAAAAGTGCCCCAGCTCCAGCAGCGGGAGCACGGGTCCCCACTTGCCCAACTTCCGACAAAGGCAGCAGGAGCTGCATCGTTATCGCATCCTCGTCGAGCAGCGGCGCCTGGATCTCCTCGAGCTGAAGATCGCCCGCGAAAGGGAAGATGCACTGCACAGCACGATTCTCTTTCACAAAAAAATGCAGATCAAAGAGTGCAAGATCAAGGCGTACGAAGACAACGACTGCTCTGACGTATAGAAGAAAATGTCCTAATACATCAGCTCTCAGTTCCCTGCAGGAACTTCATTAAATATTACTAATAGTTCCGACTAACTTAAGCTAACATCCGGGCAAAATAAAACACAAACTATTCAAACACTAATTGTACGTTATTTGAATTTATTTAATCCGTTACACAATTCAAAAATGTTGGCAACTGTCGCTGTTCAACACTAAGATTGCGTGTGATTCGAGATGAATGGGATTCGTCTCCATTACTATATAGTATTCTTAACAAGCTCGAAAATAACGATAATCTTTTATAACCTATATAAATATTTGGATATTCCAGACAAAAAAAAAATTACTTTAAAATTTCCGCGCAATTTAGTCATCAGCTTTTTTCTGCCGCTGCTCAACACTAAAAATCACACGCGAGTTGTTTGTTTTTTACATCATTTGTTTGTTTTTCACTAAAAAGGCAAAATGTTAATTAACGTGTGCCGGGTTTGCGGTAAGAGTACTCTGTGTCCCAAAGCCCTGGAGCTCTTCAAACCGAAAAGCCAGGAAACACTGCGGCGCATCTACGTGATCACCGGCATTCGAGTGAGCTTTGAACAGGAATAAAAATAGATCTAGCAAATTCACGTTTTTTGAGCAGTTGCAGCAAATTCCTGGTGCTCCGAACATGGTGTGCTTCTGTTGCCAGACGGACCTCAATTCGGCCATACTATTCCGAAGGCATTGCATCCAGGAACAGAAGAAATGGGTGCCAATACAGAAGGAGGCGGAGGCAGAGGAGGAGAACTTTAAGGCAGAGGTGCAGAACCTTATGGCGGAAGAGGAGGCCCTAAAGGCAGGGGAACAGGAAGAGGAAGAAGAAGAGGAGGAAGATACTGCATCGAATCCGAGGAGGTCCGGTCGACGTCGAGGTCCTGTTGAACCATTACACACAGTGGACATTGTCGTAAAGTTGCCGGAAACTTCAGTCGTGGAGGAATCAACAGGTGTCGGCAACGACAATGAAACTGAGCAGTTAGCGGAGATCCCGCAGGATAAGGCAGGCGAAACGGATCCAGAGTACTCTATACCTTTAAAGCTACAAGTCCACAAGTGCGACACATGCGGCATTGTAAAGAAGAACAAGGCATCTCTCGTGCGGCACGAATATATTCACCGAGGCGAGAGGCCGTTTCCCTGCAAGTAAATGAGAGCATTTTCTGATATATCCCTCTTATAGAGTTAAACCTTTAACATTCATTTTTCAGGGAATGTTCGAAGAGTTTTCTCTCCGGAACCGAGCTGCGTTGTCACATGCTCAGCCACCACACCCAGGAGCCGCCGTTTCCCTGCCGCTACTGCGACCGTCGATACTTCTCCGTGGTTGGCCGGAGGAAGCACGAACGGGTCCACACCAACGAACGGCCTTTTGTGTGCGACCAATGCGGCAAGGCTTTCACGCGGGTCTGCATCCTGAGGGCCCACATGCAGTCGCACACGGGGCAGAGAATGTTTCGGTAAGTCCGGTGTTGAAATGGGTGCATAGATAGAGTCATTCTGGTAACTATATTATAATCTTTTTTAAGATGTGATATCTGCGATCGATCCTTCACCCTGAAGAAGCACCTGGTCACTCACTACATATCAAACACTCACAAACGGAATGCCGAAATGGCAGAAGAAAAGTCGGCAGGAGAGGATAACTTTGAGGCTGGCCTCATGACCAATGATAACTTTACTGAAAATATGATTGCTACTCAAGGAGATTTAGAACAGTCGCAATTTGATCTCTTATGTGTAGATGTTATCAATTCTGTATCCCTTTAAACATCAGCTCGGAGAAGGAATCGAGCGGCGAACAAAAGTCACTTCGGTAAGTGTGCATCACAGGAAACCATCACAAAAAGACACCAAAGTCAACATTGAATCTGAGTTGAGTTTTAAGCAATATTTTATCAAGAACATTACTACAAATATGAATCTGCCACAGCGCCCTTTTAAAATCGTTATCCAAAATGCTAAAACCAAATAATTTAGACCTTTTAGGGTATTGAACAAAACACCAACAGTATTCCCTATTTTATTGATTTTTAATGTAAACAAAACTTGCCATATTTGCAATAATTGTCTTCCAGTTGTTAGGTTAAAAAAACAAATTTCTTAATATAGATCCCAGTGATCATAAAACTATACAAGATCAGGCAAAAATCTAGTAACAAAGCCATAAATATATTTTTGTCTAACCAAAGAACTCCAGTTTATAGGATATAAAAACAAATTTACGTATCAAAGTACTGCCGTGCCTATTATCCATTAAATCAATTAGTTTTAAACAGAGTTCATATTATTTTTTTTTGGTGTTTTCTTTAGATTTTTCTTATGCAATCTGCTTATAAATTTAAAATCATCCCGGTGGACCAAAAGAAAGTAAAAAAATTAAGCCTTGGTAAATGTTTAGATTGTTTAGTGAACAAAACCCAGCCTATATATTTCACCCTTTATGTCCAGTTTTCGCATTTTTTTGAACTTGTTCTCGAAATTCATTATTTTGTTGTTTTTCTATATATATAATATATTTATTTATTTTATTTATCTAAAGCTAACAATTAGTTATAAACTAAGAGCTAACTTAAAATTAAGAGCCATAGTAGCTAAGACCTTCGGCTCGCGGTTTTTGTTTATAAGGCTTATTAACTATTAACTACT